>JALJCO010005765.1:0-33977 GCA_023101725.1 Atherinomorus stipes
GAAACACCTCAATCGGCAACACTCATAAATCCCTTCGCTACAGTCCGATGATCGGAACAGCTCTGCAGCAGGTTTCTCTGACATGACCGTCAGCTGTTTCTATCCGGGACTCCCAGTAAGCTGGTAGGTCCTGCGTATACCAAACGTGGCACTCTCCCTCATCATCCTGCAGCCTGGATGCGCTGAAGCCGCTCCCACAGGTGAAGCCCCCCTCCTAGAGATCACCCGGGCTCCTCTCACGCAGCCTACGGACTGGAAAGCAACTGCACCAGGATCTGATGCTGGACTGGTCCTTCAGCTTCGCCTTTCATTATGTCCATCTTCTAAATTGTGTAAGGGTTGTTAGTTGTTGTGTAGCTGGTGATACCGATGGTTCAATGTGGAGTTGGAGCAACGCGGTGACTTTAAAAGCTGCCGCATGGCGGCGTCCTGACCATAAAAACGCTACTACGTTTTTCTCTTATTTGCTCATATTTTTCATGTATTTTTCAACTGGAAAATTAATACATTTAGTTTGGTTGGCAGTTTCATTTCCATTTTAAATCAATCCTGACTTATTTAGGAGCAAAGTGTAAATTAGAGGGATGAAATCTATACCCTCACCAATATATTTTTAGGCGCGATATATGCGAGTAAAACGCTCGCACTCAAATTTTAATTTTACAAAATTTTACAATGATACCATAAATCTTTGGATAATAATAAGTTGTCTCAGCTTGATGTATGAACGAAGGACAAAAAAGAGAGAGATGGTAGTAAGAAAGAAAATGCCAGCATGAAAGCATTTTTTTAGAACACATTTACCTTAGTTTGTGTACTTTCTTTTGAAGTTGAGGTTAAAATGATGTTGTCTTAATGTTGAATAAATAGTAATAGCAAAAACACTTTACCTAGTGATATTGAAGTTTCAGCCCACCACAATATGCAGATATCATTTTTTACCTGTTGTAACTTCAGAACAAAGGTACAAATAACCTTATAATTGTGTGGAATATATTGGTGTGTCAATTTTTACAATAATTTTTGTGGCTCTTGTTGATCTTTCTGTGTTAATACAAAGATTGAAAGAGCAGCAGGAATGAGAACAATACAGAGGTAGGATCAAGAGCCAGGTTAAAAAAAAAAGAAGAAGATGGGATTATATTTTAGGACAAATTTACTTTAAAGGGACACTGTGTATCGGGAGCAGCTCCCTCGTACTTTTCATGCTGCGGTCATAAGTGGAAACCGGGCAGACCCACGACAAGATATCCGCTGCATGTAGGAGTTATCACCGGCCTCTATGTGAAGACATAGTCCGTCAGTTACAGTGACATCAGTCCACATCTATTCGGTTGTCATGGCGATGTCGTATTGTTTTCCCTGACCCATGTTTTACCGTCGGCTTCATTGATTAAGCTAAGTCAAGTCAAGTCAAATTTATTTATAGAGCACATTTAAACAACCCCAGAAGAGCAAAGTGCTGTACAGAATAAAAGAATAAATCACAAATAAAAGCAAAATAAAAAACACAACCACATAAAGAGATAAAACCAAAAATACCAAAAAAAAATCTAAAAATATAAATATAGATAGATGTGACACTCTTAAACTGGTTAGAAAGCCAGCGAAAACAAATGAGTTTTCAGCAGTGATTTGAAATGATCAATGGATTGTGTGAGATCTGATGAATAGGGGGAGGCTGTTCCAAAGCCGAGGAGCGGCAACAGAAAAAGCTCCGATCACCTCTTCCTTTTAGCCTTGGCTTCTGGGGACTGATTCAAGGAGCATCTGGAATGTTACCACAACGGCCGTCTACACCAACAGACGTGAACCCAGCAACCAGTGAGACGCTGGCTTCCTCCCACTGCAGCTTCAGACTTTTCAAAGGCATTACCCCGAACTGAGCTGAAAACTCCGGTGTGTCCGGTGAGTTTCTGTGTTTTCCTACTGTCACGCTTCTCCCGAACGCAAAAACATGGCGATACGACATGGCAGCCTCCACCGAGCCGCCCCGCTCGATGTGTAAATGAATGATACGAACGGCAAATTTAGAACTTAGAGGAGCACTTCAGTTTGTTGATGGGAGTGATTAGTGATTAATGAAAAAACACTTTTGAACCAAATAATCAGTTTTTGTGAATAAAACACTGGAGAACTTACACAATATCCCTTTAAGGTGAAGTAGAACTTTAAAAACAGTTTTTCTTTTACTTTTTTTTAGTCTAAATTTATGAATATATCCCTGACTGAGTCCTGGTTTAGCCTATACCTGGTTTTGTAAAGTCTATCGTAAACGAGTCCTGGTTTATAACTGGTTCTGTGAATTCTATTCAGTGAGTCCTTGTTTGGTCCTGAACTTTATAGTGGTATTGTTCTTTGAGTAAGATGTGTGACACCAAGACTGAGTTTTAACTTTAATGGTTATCCCTGAATACATTACAATGAATGTTTTGGGGAGGAGCCTTAATCTGCAGAGCAAAGTAATGAAGCCAGATCATGAGCAAAACAGCAAGTTGGCAGCATACTTAGCTGTAGGCCGCCGGTGGGAGTTCAAGTGTGATATCGCCGATATCACTCTTTTAATGGCCTATAATAATTATTGGTAAAATACCAAATATCGGTCGACAACATCGACTGAGATGAGAACTGGTTCATCCCAATTTAAAGACACAGGCACTTCATCTGTGAGAAAATCTGGACAGGATGATCTATTCAGTCACTTAAACCAACAGAGGAGGGGTAGGACTCGGCCGGTATGGCAATTTCATAGTAGCAGGTCGGTTACGTCTGTGTCCCGGGGATGAGGAAACCCAGAGGCTGTGACGCAGGGTGATGCAGGAGGAATTCCCAAGGCTGCACGTCCTCTTGTGGTAATAGATTGTGTCAGCTAATAAATCCAGGATTTCAAGTAACATCGGGCTGTGAGGAGGCGACTTGTGTAAACACACGTTTCTCAAAGATATATTTATTTACCTTGAGAAAAACCGGAGTCACCCGCGTGAACTCCCCCCACCTCTGAAAGACGAAATGCAGTCACGAGCAGCCGTCCTCTGATTCACATCCAACTTGATGTCAGACCACTTCTTATTTCGCCTCGTGTGCGCGACTCTGACCCCACATCTTTGACCGCAACACACACTCTCCCATTCACTTTTCTGTTGGGGTATTTTGTCTTTCTGATTGTGCAGAGAGGAGAATCTCCGGTTGTCATTTAAATGTCATTTGCATATTTATGTTGGGGGTGTGGACAGGGAGGCGTCAGGTACTCCAACATGTGGCTCAGTTCCACATTGATTGGGATGTACAAAGGAAAAATACTCTGATCCATACGTGCGCACAGATTCATACATCTGAAAACTTTTGTGCGTATGACGTTTTCAGGATTTCATCGTACGCTGGGTTTCAGTAGGAAATCCACGCAAGTTTTTGTACATGAGGCCCCTGGTCTCCAAGTTTATAACTGGCTGACACAGAGACAAATGAGGCAATCAACCGGTCACATTGACAGTTAATTCTGGGGTCAGTTTTGCACCACCAGACTAACCTAAAATGCATATTTTGGGATTATGGGAGGAATTCCTGGAAGAAAACATGTAAACCACACACTTTATTGTCACTGCCAAGGTTGAAACTGTTTGTTTTTTTTTGTTTGGTTTTTGTTGCTGTGAGGTGGCCTTTCTAACAATCAATCACACGACTAACCCAGTAGTTTATTGTTTCTAAATAATTGTGGCATAAAAAAAAGATACCAGTCAAAATCAGAACACATCCACTATTTGACTGATGGTGCGTTTCAGTTGTCTCAGAACTCAGAACCCCGAGGTAATTTTCAGAGGAAGTGATGTGATGAACTAATTTTTCCAAGATACAAGCTCATTTGCAGAGGACCCCAAGATTGTAGATTTAAAGATGGCTGCGTCTAGTACCACTGCTTACCACTATTTATTAAACTTCCAAATAAGATATTTAATTTATAATTTTTAATTTAATTTAATAAGAATTTCCAAGTGCAAACAGCACCGAGTTTTTGTTAATGAACTTTAAAATCTTACGGCGGTCTTTTTTTTTTCTTTAAAACACAGAGTGACTATGTGTTGATTATCAAACACACACACTGATATCAGCTGTTGTTGTCATGGTAACATTGTCAAGCATCTGTTATTTTTCTAGCTAGAAATTTGTTATTTTTTAGCTGTTCTGCTCACAAATGGACTGTTTTAGAGATTTCTATTCCCCCCCCCCCCACCCCCGAGTTGGAACTCAAAATGCCTGTTAATGACGTCACCAAGATGCGTCTGCTTGGAATCCCAAGACAGCGGGAACGCACCATGAGTAAATGTGTCCAGACTTTTGACTGGTACTGCAAATGGAATACAATAATTTTGTCATTGCCAAACTTTTTTTTGATCATTTACATCGTACATCTTCAAATACATTTCCCATCAAATCCAATTTTTCCTAATTTTCACACACTTAACATAACATGGTATAAATAAAAGTGATGTAATATTCATCTGCCTTTTATGTTCCACAGGTCTTTTCCGGGTTTGTATGCTAGGGGCAGAGGAAAGCGACGTTTTCCTGCAGCAAATCCCATCCCTGCAAGGAAAATGAAACCAATGGATGTTGCATTTTACTTGCTTCCAAAGCAGTATGACAAAACTCCTAAAGAAGAGGAGCAGATACGACACATGCAGGCAGGATTGGGTCGAAGGACTGCTCATCTAGATGAGAGTACGACGCACGAAGAGGTAATAAATTATGTCGTACACTTGTACATCTCAGATTGGTTTCATGTAAAAGCACATTAAACATCACAGTTATGTTTCCCCTAGTTTTTCTTCTCGGTTATGTGGTTCAAACATTTATTTACTTATTTGCAGCTATGTGATGCCCTCAAGATTTTGTTCCCAAAACTGGGGACAGTTTCAGGTGGTTGGCTTCTGTACAAGTCTGGAGGTGGGAACAATAAAGTTTCAAATTGCTATCAGAGCTGTATATTTTCTAAACTTTTGAAAATATTTATTGTTCATTTGCATATTATACTTATTAGATTTTTAAGCAAACTTGAAGTCTTAACAAGTTATGTCGGTTCAGTTCTTCATGACTGATTGAGATAATTTCTTTGTTTGGATAGTAATCATAAGTTGCTTTTATTAAATGTACACATCTTTTTTAAAAACCCAATCTCCCCCTGCAATGTCTTTTACAGGTGGATGGGGGAGCCGAAAACTCTCTCTTGTGGCTCCAGATGATACTGGTTACACAGGGAGGATCTTAAAATGTGCAAACAAGGGTGTTGGTAAAACTCTGTTCATAGCCCCGATCCAAGAAGAGCTCAGTACAGATCCTCTAGATCTAACCGATGAAGCATTCACTAACATGCCAAAAGCCACTTGTCAGAAGTGTGGAGTAGCAGTTCCTCTACAGCTCCTCACAGAACATGTCAAGTCTTGTACTGTTGCTGATGGCCCTGCAAGTGTGGATGTCAGTGAAACAGTGATGAAAGAATGTAAGAATCATTTATAAGCTTTGTAAGCACATTATATTATTATAGTAAACGGAGAAACTGGTTGTTTGAAAGAACACTTCTAGCTTGTAACTTTTGATTCCTCTGCAGCATTGCAGCAGTGTCCTGTCTGCTCAGAAATATTTTCCACCGACTTGATTGAGGTACATGCTTCTTCATGTGGAGAAAGGTAGTCATTAAAATTTTACTTCTTAGATTTTTCTCTCATTGTTAAACCTATGTATTGGAAGTATAACACCAAGTATTGATGTGAGTAGTGCAGGAAATGAGGGAATACGGGAAAGTACTGTCAGTGAGGAAGAGCAAGCGGCAATGCCAGGACCATCGGGAACTGTTCCGACAGACGGTAATGGTAGGTGTAGCTCAGGGTTAGGAGTTATTGAAATATGCAAAGTGCTGTAGTTTGAACTCATGGCTTACTGTTTACTTGCACCAGTGGTTTTCAAATGTTCCACACCACCTACCACCTCGGAAGATATTCTTTTTCAAAGTTAAGACTATGGTAATTGAAACTGTAAAACCATTACTACCCCCCACCCCCAACATTTAAAGACTTTCAGGTTTCTACAAATTCTTATTTTTAACAGTAAGTTATTAGTTTAACTTGTTAGTTGAAAAATATTGTCATTTTCTGTACCACTACATGCAATGTGCATACAGCCAGTGATACTTTGACTCAAGTATGAGAACCATGGTTATATACCATACATTGTTGTGCATATACATTGTGTGAAGTGAAATAATTCACCAATAGTATTTATACACCTTTAAGTAAGGTTTGATTCTTGATGTAATTTAAATCAACCAGCATTTTGTTTTTGTTTTAAAGGCTGGCTAGCCATCAGTGACCCTAGTAAGGCCATATCTGCATGCACAGATCATTTTCTCCGTGTCCATGAAATGGAAAGTCCATTACTTCTGAGCATGGACATGAGAAAGAGTCCAGCTGAACAGGACTTGGCTCTTATCTGTTTCTACAAGCGGCCAAATGTGGAATGGGCACGCCCCTGAATTGCAGACTTGAAGGTATATTTACAGTTTACAGTCTTTTGACTACATGATTACTGTATGTTAAAATTCTCAATCCTCACCATTTTTTTTATAGGTGATTCTGCTATTGGAATGGGAGTAACTCGCTTTTTCATCTCAACATGCATGGAAAAGTTGAAATCTGGGTTTTGCATCAATTTTGGTATGTATATTAATTTATGTCTCCTTCCCCAATTATTTATTGTACAGCAGTTTGCATAATGAATATAGATGATGAATTTGGATGCACATACTGACTATTCTATTTAATGTGTATGTGGGTCCAGTAGCTTCTTGTAACCTGAAAGCAACTTTTGAATGGCACTGTGTATAACAAGGCTGTCCAATTTGTGGCCCGGGGACCAAAGTTGGCCCGCTGCCCATTGCCTTTTTTTTTTTTTTTTTTTTTTTAAATTATGATTCTCCCAGTAGTATGAAAAGTCCTATTAATATTTATTCATTGTTGCACTTCTCTTCCTGGCCACAAATTAACATTGCATTACATTGTAGGTAGGGTGGAGCTGTGGTTCATCTATCATCTCAGATCTGGAAGCCCATGTCAGAGAATAAATGAGAAAATCCAAACTAAAACCTCATACAAAGTGATGTGGGAAAACAAAAAATGAACCCAATAAAGAACAGCGTTATTCATTTTCCTCATTACTTTTTATGAGGTTTTACTTTGAACAATTATGCTGTGGGCTAAGCATATTTCATTTCTTACACTGCAACATGAATTTTTAGTTTTGGCCCGCAACCATCCACACAGAGTCATTTTCGGCCCTCCAATGTTATAAATTTGGACACCTCTGGTGTATAAAATCCCAATCTGACAACAACTCAAAGGTTTTAACTCACAAAAAGTTAAAGCTTGGTAATACAACCTTGTATAACTTTGTATATGAGCGAATGCCTCTGACTTTATTTTCTAATATCAATGTTTTGAACAGCAAACTCCAGTTTTACACGGCTTTTTGAAGGGGAGCCTGGCCATTTAGTTCCCTCAGCCTCTCACTTTCTTGTGGAGAGTGATATGTTCCTTGTGGCAGGCAGAATGGTTGGCCATTCCTTTCTTCATGGAGGACCTTGCTTGACTGGACTCAGCCCTGCTGTTGTTCATGTCTTGCTTGGTGGAAGCCCTGAAACTGCAACAGTTACACTAGAGGACTGCCCAGACCTGGACATTAGAGAGACAATAAAGCTTGTATGTTATTTTCAATTTTTTTTTCTTGCATAATTTTGTAATGCTCTGTGAGACATCCTGTTACTTAATGGTCACTCTTTTTTTTCAATTATTATTTTACATGTGCAGCACAAAATGTGAATTACTTTTTTCTCCCTCCTTTTTTCTTTGTCTTTAAGCTTGAAGGGGAAGCCAAGCTCTCAGATGACGAAAGGGCAAGAGTCCAGGACTTGGCCTATGCGTGGGATCTTCCTTCCCTGACTGACAACAATCGAAAATGGCTTTTTGAGAAGCTGTTGATCCATGCTGTAAGTGAAATGACTTCTATGTAGGCTAAATCATGAAACTGAACTATGAGATGTTTAAGTAGTAGGTAGAGCGTTTTTTTCTTTCAGTTTGAATGCCAAGTTATTGGACTTTTTGGAACTCATCTGCAAGGTGAAAATGTCATAAAACATCAAATCCTTTGTGTCAAATTATTCTTTTGGGACCCTCAGACTAGAAATCTCCATTCTCCATTATAAGTAAATTTTATGCATCTGTTTATAAGTTTAAGTATTCTAGTATTTGCAGTATGCATCAAATCAAGTTTATTTATATAGCCCTTTACAGTACCCAATGGACACACAAAGTGCTTTACAGCAGGGGCAATAGAGAAAGAGACAACAAAGCAAAACATCATAAAAATGTGAAGTTAAAAACTGTGAAAAGTTAAGAGCAAAGTAAGTAAAAGCTATGAAAACAACTAAAAACAGAGAATCAGAACACGTCATTTAGACAGTCTAAAAGTTTTGTGTACGACGGACAGTGATTTCCGGTTAGGTGCAGTGGAAGATAGATTTGTATGTCGCTGGCGTAGAAATGGAAAAAGAGGTTGTGCTTATCAATGATGGACCCAAGGGGCAGCAGATACAGCAGAAAAAGTAGAGGACTGAGAACTGACCCTTGCGGCACCCCGTGGATGAGTGGAACATGTGAGGAGGGGGAATCACTGGTAACAACGGAGAAACTCCTGTCAGACAGATAACTCCTGAACCATCTGAGTACAGTTCCAGGGATACCAACTAAGTGCTCCAAACGAGAAAGAAAGACCGCGTGGTCAACCGTGTCAAAAGCGGCAGAGAGGTCTAAAAGGACTAGCTGGGTGGGATTACTGGCATCAACAGATAGACAGCTCTGCTTAAAATTCATAATGACATCACTCAGTACTATGGCGAGCCCTAAAAGCAGACTGGCACTTGTTCAGAAGGTTATTTTGTTCTAGAATAGGCTGTAGTTGTTTAAGAACAAGCTTTTCTAGTACCTTTCTAGCATCATTCGCATTACACTTAAAGGGTAACGTCATTTTTTTTTCAATCTGGACCTATTTTCTAGCATGAAATATGTTCATTTCATCCCCCAGACAGTTTTGGTGCAACTTGAAGTCCCTTCAGGAGATATTTAGATCCACTCGAGATCAGTGTATGCGCCATTTAACGGCAGTGATGGGGCAACCACGTCCAGCCTCGAAATAAGTCATTATCTGCCACAAACTCCTTCATTTCACCAATGTTTTGTTACGAAACATTAGTCGGAACCCCCTGTGAGCTCAAAACGGCTTTTTCATGGTGATTTGTCTTATTTACAGACATTTACTTGTTATGGTGTCACAAAATAGTGACGTCATCAAAGCCACACCAAAACTGTCTGGGGGACGAAATGAACATATTTCATGCTAGAAAATAGGTCCAGATGGAAAAAAAAAAACGAAGTTCCCCTTTAATTTCTCTCTCTGTCTCTCTCTCTTTATATATATATATTTATATCTATCTATCTATCTATTTAGATAGATGGATATATAAATAAAATACACACATGCGTACACTTTCTTTACAGGTCATTGGGCGTGTCACAAGACAGATTAAGCAGCTACGACGAGGTCTCAAAGAGACCCCAATGTGGACAGTGCTTACCAAGCGACCTGACACAGTAGGCTTGCTTTTTCCAAGTGAAGGAACGGGCAGCATTTGTCCAGAGGTACAATATTGATCACTGTATCTCATGTTGATTTTTATATGTCAGATTACTTTAAATAGAATTTGTGCTTAGTCAGCATCTCCTACCATTTTACAATTTAACCCTTCTTTTGAAATTGTCATGCTCTTTGGAAAGTAAATATTGTTGTCCATGAGGAACTACTGAAGGGCAGAAGTGATATACAGTATATTAATGTTGAAAAAGATGTTAGGACATTTTTAACGCATACATCAAAACACAGGTACTTCTTCAACGCATCACTTGGCCAGAAGAGGATGATGATGAAGATGATGATTGGTGTGGTGAAACCAAACGCCGCATCTCCGAATATCTTCGAGAGTTCATTGCAAAAGGTAAGTTTACCATTGATGTGTGGGAGTGCTCTTAAAATTGCATTTGACTGTTCCTGAGTTGGATTTTCATAGAAATTTTGCTTATGGGTAGCTTAATATGATTAGGCACTTTGCTGTTTTGAGCTCAGCAAGTGGTTTTACAACTGTTAAAGTACATGTTTGTCAAAACTAACCTTAAACCTCTGAGTTACAATTGGTAATCCTGTAAAAAGCTATTTATTTATTTACTAACTTACTTGAAAACTGAAATGTAATTTTCTTCTTTGGTTTTGGCATTTATTTTGCATTATTGTTCCTCGTAGGAACAACAACGGAGCTGATGAATCTGGTGAAATTTTGGACTGGATGGGAGATTCTACCAACAAGTTTTTCTGTAGAGATAGTGAAAGGAAAATATCCCACAGCCTCCACATGCTACGAGACCTTGAGAATTCCAGGGCACTATAAAGATTACTCTTCTTTTAAGAGTGATATCCTTGCCTGTATCAGCACATCTAGTACAGGGTTTGGTCTTGTGTGAGTTCAACATCCTGTATGTTCTCAAGGTTGTTACTTTATGAGTTCTGCTGTAGCATTTGATGCTACTTTTTCAACTGTTTTTTTGTTAATTACTTGTACGAAGTGTTCTATTAACTGAAAATGAGTAGGTTCTAACCTTACTTTATGTAATGTTGAAAAATAGTGCATGTTTGACTGTTAACTGTGTTTTTACAATTTGCACCAACAAAAGACAAGCTGTTGTACAAAATAAATTAATCTTTTAATGTTCCAAGATAATCTCAGCTTGCAGAAGACGTGCAAAATCCCTTTCATATTGGGTGTTTAAAAGGTTTCAAACCACTGTTTTGAAATAAAGCAGAGATTCCAGAGTATGCTACTGTTCTTTTATTGTCATTACTGTCACATTACATTGCAAACAAATTTCCCCACATTGTGTAACATAAGGACCTCTTGTATAAAGAATTTTTTTGTAGGCTATGTAATTAAAACTTACGTCCAGGTCATAAGACAAATATTCAAAATCCATCACTGAATCATGTCACTAACACTTCTATTTACCTAAAATTCCATTTAGAAATATTCAACAGGAAAATTTACATAAAATGAAAATCTGATTCTACACTGAAATGTGATCATGTAAGAAATTTAAGTAGAATCAGCAATTCCTCCATCTCAATTTGATTTGTCCTTCGAAAGGACAACTCAATGCAAATGAGATGAACAGGACTAGTTCATGGTGTTTAGTGATAAACCTTGGAGATCATGTCTTACAATAAATGCTTAACTACACAGTTTTACATGTAAATTCAAAAGTTTACAAAAGGTTAAATCAAATATATTGTGACAACAGTTTTTAATATCCTTAACTTGAAAGTGGTGTATTCATATAAACATGTAAGGAGTGGTATTGTTCTAGTTTTGACTTGTTAGAAACCTCATTCTTGTTTAGATCCATTTCTCTACTGGATTTGTAAAAAGATACCACTTTTGGGGGCAAGTTTCCAGACACTTTTGAGAGAAGAGGTAAAAAGTTATTCTCGGACCCCCCCCCCCCCTTTATGAAGAAAAATGTTCACAAAACTGAACAGCTGCAATGTAGAGGTCACAGCCGAATGACTGGGATGCAGCTCTTGGATTTACTGCACCTCTTAAAGCTGCCATTTGTTCGTCAGTCAGTGGGCAGTCCATGTTGGGGACAACAATGCTTGAATGGTCCTGCTGAGAAAGCCCACTCTCTTCCCACTCAATATGTGGAATCTCCATAGCCTACAAGTATGAATGAATGAACAAAATAAATGAAGAACAAACAAACCAACATCACTACCTATGCTATACATTTGCATATACCTCCATGTCATCTGGTCCAGGAACTGGATAATGTGTCTGACCCAGGACCCACAGCTGGTTAGGGGTCATGTTGCTCTCTGTTCTTAGTGGATGATTATCCCAACCACTGCAGAAAGTATCCAGGTCATCCTGCAGGCGTGGCAAGAATACATAGTGGCAGCAGAAGAGGTGTTCAACATTTGAAATGCTGAGAAAGCCCTCTTCTTCAAGGAAATGGAGAACGTCATAATAGATGTTCGTTACAGCAACCCACAGGTCTCTCCAAAGCCGCTCAATCCTGGAAAATTGTGAAATCACCAATTCATGAAATAGGAAAAGCACATCTTGGAATATCTTCTCTTGAATGCAATTGCAAAAATGTTTTGAAGAAAAACTTGGCATACGAGGTCTGCATCATAACACCATGAAAACGTTGGGATACAAGCAGAAAAACAAAACACATACACAGCCTGGCAAATTCACCAGGCCAAATTTTGTAAGGCTTCAGGGAGTATAAAATATAATTTGCACAGGGCTTCTTGATTACCGCGAAATTCAGATCCCACACAGGATCTTTTGAATGAGCTGCATAAAATATGTATGAAAATTGATTTTAATGAATGAATGAAAAAATGTTTTCATTCATTTATTAAAATCAATTTTCATACATATTTTATGCAGCTCATCCTAAAGATCAATTCATTTAAAAATTTTATTAAAATTTTTTTAAAGCTTTGAATGGGCTGGTCTCCAAATTTACTGTCCTGCATACACTTTGAGGTCAGAGTGCCAGCTTGGTCCCTTTGGCAAGACTTAAGACCAGGGGGGCTAGGGCTTTCTTTCTTTGGGCCCAAAACTGTGGAACGCTCTGCTCCTCCATATACAAATTGCTCTTACCATGGAGTATTTACTCATCCTGAGACCAACTTTTACTGTGTTTTAACACCATGTGTTGTATGGTCCTCTGCAGTGTTTCCCCTACCATGGCCAGCCCCGCCTGTGTGAGGTCCCGCCCCCCTTAATTGCCACACCGCATCACCCACAGACACGTAGAGGTGACAGAGAAATCAGTGTGTCCTATGATCTAATCAGAGAATACATCTCTACCGTGGGGATTTGATAAGAAAGCTGAAATATCTCCACCATTGTTCCATTCCACGGTTGCTCTCAGCCCGTCCTATGATGGGATGTTGGCTGAGCATCAAAATGTTGTCGCCGAAAATCATCTGTAAAATCTAGATTATTTAAACTGCTAAAGTCAAATCAGCAGCTTTTGATTTTAAAAAAATATCGACCCCCCCCCCCCAACAAATTGTTCTTCACCACCCAGCCAACAACAGTTTTGTAGGGGAAACTGCTCTGTGTCCTCTATTTTACATTTGTCCTAATCTTAATTTAACATTATTTTAATGATGGACAGAGCTTCCTTTTTTGATATTGTGTAAAAAGACAATATTGACACGGACTTACAAATTGTGAACTACAACAAACAAAAACATTGGTGGTTTTACGTGTATGTGTGTGTTGAGATTTTTTGTTGTTGAGACTACCATTCCTATATAAGGAAAAAACAATGACAACTGAAATCAATAGATAAGAGAAACAGCAATACAAACTTAGTTATCCCAATCAATATTCAATAAATAATCATTAACAATAATGCTAATGCTAATAATAATAGCAATCATAATAACAGATGGTAATAATCATATTAGTATTGACAGAATATTGAGGAGGAGGGGGATGGAAGAGGTATACCTCACATGAAATAGAGGTTTATTTATCATGTGTTATCTAAAGGGTGCCTTAGGCCCCTACCAACCAGTGGGAGACCACCCGGCAGCCACCAACACCCTCAGCCCTCCCTCTCCTCCCGGGAGCTCCTAGATCGCATGCAGGATGAAGCGCAACACCCTTTACTATTTCTGTTTGTTTGGGGTCTTTTTTTGTTTGTTTTTTTTAATCAGAATGTATGTGATGCATTAAAACAAGGTGGGGGAATGACATGAAATACAATTTCACTGTTGGTTTTATGCTTCCCCTTTTCCTTCCCGAAAATTATGTGCAGTCATAAAAAAAACAAAACAAACAAGGGTGATGCGCCATATGGAAACTGTCCAGGCCTAAGACTGGGGAGGGGCAGAGGCTAGGGGAGGCAAGGAGACTGCAGGCCATGGCCCAGCAAGCACAGGACCCGAGGCAGATTCTGTTTAATACCAACTAATAATAATGATAATAATAATGGTTGCATCCATTATTCCTCCTCTCCTCTGGAAACAAAAAAGAATGTATTTTGTTCTGATGCAATATAGGTATGATACTAAGATATGATATAATAAAGAATTAAATTCCTCGTATTATATTAAATGTAATATTTGTGGCAATAATGGTAAAAATAATAGAAATAATGGCTGCTGTTGTAGCAACAACCACAATAATAGTATTAATATTAATCAAAATATTCAGAGTAGCAATAAGAATAATATTTTGTAAGTGGTGAACAGGTGAAGAGAGGAAATAATGACACTAATAATAACAATAGTAATAATAATAATATAATAACCAAAATGAATGGGAGTGAAGGTAACAAGGAGCTGCAGTGATTGGTGTACCAATGGTTTGTTATAGTAGATGATAAAGTGAAGAATGGAAAGTTCATGGGCTGCCACATCCCACTTTCCCCCTCCCTCTGTTTATTAGGAAACCTATCCTCATTAAAACTTGACAAAAAAACACCTGTTCACTTCTACTGGTGCTGTCGCCAAGAAAACTATCCTCATGAACTGGAAGTCTTGGAATTCCATACACATCTTACACAGGACAGAGCTTCCTAGAGATGCACTTACCTTTTTTGTGCAGCACTTTGGAATAGTTAAGTTGTTTAAATTTGTTACAGAAATAAAATGATTGGACTGCATTGATTATGTATGATAATCAAATCTGAAAGAGGACATTTTGGCCAGGCAGTGTAGTTTTCCTGTTTTCTGGAGCACAAATAGCCTACAAACACCACTAAGTATTTTTAAAAACAAACCTTTGATTGTGAACGCTCTTTCCAGATATGAAGCTGCTTCTTCCAGTGCCACGGACTGTAAACACGAGCCGTGCAACCTCCACATTTTCCACCCCATGATCAGCACGTACCCTAGTACAAAACACATTCAAAAGTTTTATATACATTATATGATATGTCAGGGCTGCTCAGCTACATTTCTGCTCATTTCTCTTGGGCCAAATAGTTGAAAGGCTATGAGTATATATCTTTATATCAGGGAGCTGTCAAGATTGAACGTGGTATTGCTGAATTAATGTGGCAGCTGCAACTAAACACAGCACCCACAGCTGGAGTTCTCAGCTACAACTAAACCAGTTATCTTTCTTTGTTTCCATTTGTTCCTTGAGTACGATTTCTGTGAGGGTTAAATAACCATGTTGATGTGGGGCCATATTCATCAAGCATCTTAGAGCCAGTTTAGTCTTAGTTTGTAGAATTTACTCCTACTTTCAAACTTAAGAATAAAAGCTATTTACCAACTTTCTCAAGTCTAAGAATCACTCCTACTCCTCCAAATATTTAAGAGACCTCCAGAGGTGTCTTAAATGGGTAGTTCCCAGGATGTTTTTGCTTTGACAACACACAGCTTATCAAACGGTATTGTTTGGACAGAGCAGCTATAATTTACAGTTGTGTAAAAAAGTGTTTGCTCTCTTCCTGATTTCTTTTTGTTTCATGTTTGTTACTTATATGTTTCAGATCATCAAACAAATTTAAATATTAGACAAAGATAATGCAAACACAAAACGCAGTTTTTAAATGAAGATTTTTATTAGTAAGGGAGAAAAAAAATCCAAACCTCCATGGCCCTGTGTGAAAGCGATTGCCCCCTCTGTTAAAACACAAGTTAACTGTGGTTTATCATCTTTGGAAAGCCAAGTTCAATTTCTCTATCCACACACAGGCCTGATTACTGCCACACCTGTTCTCCATCAAGAAATCACTTAAATAAGACCTGCTTGATGAAGTTAAATCATCAATCTGCGATCCAAAGAAATTCAGGAACAAATGAGAAAAGTCATTGAGATCTATCAGTCTGGAAAAGGTTCCAAAGCCATTTCTAAAGCTTTGGGACTCCAGAGAACCACAGTGAGAACCATTATCCACAAATGGTGAAAACATGGAACAGTGGTGAACCTTCCCAGGAGGGGCCGGCCGACCAAAATGACCCCAAGAGCACAGCGACGACTCATCCAAGAGGTCACAAAAGACCCCAGAACAACATCCAAGAACTGCAGGCCTCACTTGCCTCAATGAAGGTCAGTGTTCATGACTCCCCCATCAGAAAGAGACTGGGGGGCAAAAATGGCTGCATGGCAGAGTTCCAAGACCAAAACCACTGCTGAGCAAAAAGAACATAAAGGCTCGTCTCAGTTTAGCCAGAGAGCATCTTGATGATCCCCAAGACTTTTGGGAAAATACTCTGTGGACTGACGAGACCAAAATTTTTATGACCCATTACATCTGGCGTTAAATTAACACAGCATTTCAAGCTGAAGCGCACTTGGGTTCTGCAGCAGGACAATGATCCAGAACACACCAGCAAGTCCACCTCTGAATGGCTTAAGAACAAC
The DNA here is from genome assembly GCA_023101725.1 of Atherinomorus stipes. Taxonomy (NCBI): domain Eukaryota; kingdom Metazoa; phylum Chordata; class Actinopteri; order Atheriniformes; family Atherinidae; genus Atherinomorus; species Atherinomorus stipes. The sequence continues at coordinate 16,550 of JALJCO010005765.1, forward strand.
AAAATGAAGACTTTAGAGTCATGCTGTGGCATGACCTTAAAAAGGCGGTTCATGCTGGAAAAGCCTCCAATGTGGCTGAATTACAACAATTCTGCAAAGATGAGTGGAACAAAATTCCTCCACAGCCGCAGAAGACTCATCACAAACGCTTGATTGCAGTTATTGCTGCTAAGGGTGGCCCAACCACTTTTTCACGCAGGGCCATGGAGGTTTGGATTTTTTTCCCCCTTACTAATAAAAATCTTCATTTAAAAACTGCATTTTGTGTTTTTTTTGTTTTTTTTTGTGTTATCTTTGTCTAATATTTAAATTTGATGATCTGAAACAAGTGTGACAACAAAGACTGTATATAATAGATGGACATATTATCCGGTCACTTCTGAATAGGCAAGCGTGAAGCCAGTTGGGCGTGACCCACCGTCGCCATCTTGCCGTGTCACATGTGTCGTCACTCCCAGAAAATACTAAAATGGGCACAGCACAGCCATGGGACAAATGATTGACTGCTAACGTACTCTGGACTAAATACGAACCGAGCTAACAAAGATAAGCCTCCTTAGCAGCATGGTTAAGGTAAGACACTCTTAGACTTGCCATTCGCTGACTAAAAACCACCGTTGAGCTACTCTGCTACATACTGAGACCTTACTGAGAGTAAAGAAAGAGCTAGTAGTTAGCTACCATGTCAATCAAAAAGGACACACACCCCTTATTATGTGTAATTTCAAGATTAAATAACATCTAAAAGGATGCGTTATAAAAAAAGATTCTCCCCCCTCACAGTTGACACGAAGGTTAACTTGACCTATCAAACCTAAAATGATTTTTTGAACCAGGCTGTAAAGATGATTATTTCTGCTGTGAAGTTGGCGTTTTTAACATGGGAGTCTATGGGGATTTGCAATGTTTTGGAGCCAGCCCCTAGCGTATCAAGGGAGAATTACAATTTTTCAAACCAGGAAGTCGGCTTCACTGTTCTGAGGCGGAGTTTTACCCTTGTATGACAAACATGCAAAAAAATAAGAAATCAGGAAGGGGGCAAACACTTTTTTACACAACTGTATGTTAGAGATTTAATAAGGGATGTAATCGCACCAGTAACCAAATGCAGCTGAGCTTTCATGCCAGAATTAAAATCCATTACAATGTTTTAACAGGCAATGGAACACAAAATGCCTTTTCATTACAGTTTCTCACAAAATAACATCTGATAACATCAGCAAGCATAAAAACAACTGGTGGCCACGCGTCACTAAAACGCGGCCACGCATCAATAAATCCTGGACATGATAACCAAGTCACGGTTGTGTATTACAAATGCATGGAAACAACATAAATAGGAATGCAACAAAATGAAAATTTCATATCACGGTTATTGTGACCAAAATGATCACGGAAATAATTGTTATTGCATTAGTATTGAAATTAGGGATTGGCGATACAGATTTTTTTTTTTACGGCTCATACCGATAATTTTTCATCAGCCTCAGCTGATACAACCTGACGATATTTTGGATTGATATTACATTACCAGTATCGGCCCCATCTATCCTTTATTAGGATTTCTACAACATCTGTAAAGTACAGTAAACAGGTTACTGTACCACTTTTTATATTTTTATATATTTTTGTAATAAAATATTTATAATTTATCATGTATTTATGTGTATATTGACGTGTGATCAAGCTGGAAGATAAATCTAAACAAATATCAGGTTTTCTATTCGATTTAATTTTGATCTCATTCTCAGTTTTACTCACATTCTCAGTTTTATTCCACAAAGGTGGATTAAGGGAAAGCCTGGATTATCTCCATTAGTCTCCACAAGTCATAAACCAGGCTTTCCATTAATCCACCTTTGTGGAATACCCTCCAGGTTGGTGGTTAAATATAAACTCACAGAGTCAACACAGTGATCCCTGCAGCGTCAAGGATGAAGCTTCTCGTGGAGTAATAACCGGACCAAAACTAATTTTCTTGTTGTCCCTGCAGCCTCCACAACAGGAACAAAGTTCTCACTTCTCCTGCAGAATAACAGCTGTTTTAATCCTCCGTCTATCCGTGCTGTGTTTACATGACAACCGTTTGTTTTTACAGTGTGTGCGGGCTAATGGTGCGTTCCAGTTGTCTCGGGATTTCGAGCAGACGTGAGTTGGTGATGTCATTACCAGGTATTTTGCGTTCAGGTTGCACCAACTTGGGAAAAAAATAGAAACCTCCAAAACAGCCTATTTGTGAGCTAGAACAGCCAGATAATAACACATTTCTAGCTAGAAAAATAACACAGACGTTATAACAATGTTACTATGACAACAACAGCTAATTTCAGTGTATTTGTTTAATAAGCAACACATTATCATGCTGCGTTTTACAGAAAAAAAAGACCGCCATGAGACCGTAAAATTCAATAACAACTTGGTGCTGTTTACACTTGGAAATTATTATTAGAAAATCTCTTATATAGAAGTTTAATAAACACAACAATGGTACTGGACGCTGCCATCTTTAAATCTACAACCTCGGGGTCCTCTGCAAATTACGAGCTCGTATCTCGGAAAATCGAGTTCATCATGTCACTTCCTCTGAAAATGGGCTTTATGCACAGCTCCACTACTTCCTGAACTTAGTACTGCACCTTTGTTTCCTGTCTTTCAAGATTGGATGAACTGATTAATCCAGGTGTGTCTGACCATTTGCTGAGATCAGACACACCTGGATTAATCAGTCCATCCAATCATGAAAGACAGGAAACAAAGGTGCAGTACTAAGTTCAGGAAGTAGTGGAGCTGTGCATAAAGCCTATTACCTCGGAAAAACGATTTCCAAACAACTGGAACGCACGATAAGTCTGCTCCCATTGGCTCAGAAGAGCGCACTGGCAGCAAAGGATCATGGTCTATGTAGTTCAGTGTATCACGCTACGCATAGAGCGGACTGAAAACTATTAGTTTTGTCTCAAGTTTAATACTGTGAATAGACCACGACAATTTCGTGGCAGTTTCCCTACCACGATATGGTGATGTCGCCATATTGTTAAATCCCAACCTACCAGTTTTTATTGCAATATTTAGGTTGTGCAAATCTGGGGATAACACTGATGATTTAGGCCGGGCCATCACAGCCATCAATAAATGGCTACATTCAGCAAACAAGTGACATCATCTAAAATTCCATTTATGGCACCTGAGGCTGAAATTTAAGATTCAGTCCTGCACTTTGCTAAAAGTGTAAGTGAGACACTTGATAAATAACTTTAAAGTCCAATTTTTAACTCAGAATTTTTTTTGCTCCCAAGTCCAGTCTAAGAGTGTTCTTGAGACTAATTCTTAGAAGTTTGATAAATACGGCCCCTGGTCTGTTGCTTCCATTGTCAGTCAAATTTTTTACTTTAAAGTGCTGATGACACGATTTTGACATTTTTTACATGTTTTATAGATCAAAACGTCCTTCATGATGATCTACGTAAAAGACAACAAGTGCAGCTGCATAGACCAGACTGTGGCGCCGTTAGCCGAAAACCAGACGTGACGTCTACCAGAGAACGTTCTCAGCTCATTTAACATTGAAGTCAATGGCTTCATAGCAGTTTTTAAGTTCCTTTTCCAGTTTTTCAGACAAACAGAAACGACTCTGCCTTCTGTTGTATTGCCAGTTAATGTTTAAAAGCTTGTATGTACAGCGTTACTTTAAGTTTCCTACAGATTCAGAATTCTATTTTGAAGTAGGTAAAGCAGCAGGTCGGATTTACCAGTTACCAGCGGGACCTCTCTGCATGTTTCTCCTGTCCGCAGCTTCTGTTTATTGGAGCTGTTGGGACTTCTAACACATGGAACTGCAGTCATTTCTTCTTGAATATTCTTTTTCAACCATCATTGCTTCATCAGATCAGTCATACATCTGCTGTATGGTAAGACTGCTGCTGCTCAGTTATATGAGGTCTTCTCTGGTCATCAGATCTCCTCCAGCTGCTTCCAAAGATGCATCCTACCCTCCATCCTCATCTTTAGAAACATGAACTATTTAAAACTTGACTGAAACCATCATCGACTCGTTATCTTCTCATTTTTAGGATAATTATTTGCCTAACTCGTTAGCCTGTTAGCTGCGAGCTAACGCAGGGAACGAGTACCTCTCCTTTGTCACACCTGACTCATGTCAAACCGGTACAGCTCCTTAACAGTTGTGGGTCTGCTTGTGCTGTTCTGGGTCGCTCCTTACAGTTCTGGGTCCGCTCGGTGTGTTGCAGGGTTATAGCTGAACCGAGTGAACCTGAGGCTGGGAGACAGACTGTAAGCAGCTGACTACAGTTCCGATTCTAGCTTATAAAATGTGATTTTCCAAAATTCCTTAGCATCATCAGACTCTTCTGAACTGGCTGATGATCCCACCATACAAACCAGTTATAATCTAGCTGTTCTAGAGCGTCTTTCATGATTTCTGCGGCTTTGATTATACGTGTAAATCAATGAGCCAACCGTAAATCCTTATCTTGCTGATGTCGCATCATGGAGGCTAGATTCGCAAGTGAAAAGCTAGCTCTTAGCTGCACTTCTAAAACACCAGATATTTCTAAAACACCAGAACTACTTATTTTGTCTTGGTGTGTTGTTGAATGGCAAAGTTACTTGAAGTTAAGGTTATGTCATCAGTACTTTAATTTTCTGAACTGAGGACTGGAGGCCGAGACAAGGTGATTCCTCCTTGGTGAAGCTGAAGCTAGATATCCTTCAAAGTTAACTCCACTTAACCTAGCAGTGGTGAAGCATAGGGCCGTGCGATATACTGATATGATATTGCGATATGATATTTACATGAGAGAGATATACAGTGCCTTGCGAAAGTATTCAGCCCCCTTGAACCTTTCAACCTTTCGCCACATTTCAGGCTTCAAACATAAAGATATAAAATTAAAATTTTTTGTCAAGAATCAACAACAAGTGGGACACAATCGTGAAGTGGAACAAAATTTATTGGATAATTAACTTTTTAAAAAAATAAAAAACTGAAAAGTGGGGCGTGCAATATTATTCGGCCCCCTTGCGTTAATACTTTGTAGCGCCACCTTTTGCTGCAATTACAGCTACAAGTCGCTTGGGGTATGTCCCTATCAATTTTGCACATCGAGAGACTGAAATTCTTGCCCATTCTTCCTTGCAAAACAGCTGGAGCTCAGTGAGGTTGGATGGAGAGCGTTTGTGAACAGCAGTCTTCAGCTCTTTCCACAGATTCTCGATTGGATTCAGGTCTGGACTTTGACTTGGCCATTCTAACACCTGGATACGTTTATTTGTGAACCATTCCATTGTAGATTTGGCTTTATGTTTTGGATCATTGTCCTGTTGGAAGACAAATCTCCGTCCCAGTCTCAGGTCTTTTGCAGACTCCAACAGGTTTTCTTCCAGAATGGTCCTGTATTTGGCTCCATCCATCTTCCCATCAATTTTAACCATCTTCCCTGTCCCTGCTGAAGAAAAGCAGGCCCAAACCATGATGCTGCCACCACCATGTTTGGCAGTGGGGATGGTGTGTTCAGGGTGATGAGCTGTGTTGCTTTTACGCCAAACATATCGTTTTGCATTGTGGCCAAAAAGTTCGATTTTGGTTTCATCTGACCAGAGCACCTTCTTCCATATGTTTGGTGTGTCTCCCAGGTGGCTTGTGGCAAACTTTAAATGAGACTTTTTATGGATATCTTTGAGAAATGGCTTTCTTCTTGCCACTCTTCCATAAAGGCCAGATTTGTGCAAAGTACGACTGATTGTTGTCCTATGGACAGACTCTCCCACCTCAGCTGTAGATCTCTGCAGTTCATCCAGAGTGATCATGGGCCTCTTGGCTGCATCTCTGATCAGTCTTCTCCTTGTTTGAGATGAAAGTTTGGAGGGACGGCCGGGTCTTGGTAGATTTGCAGTGGTCTGATACTCCTTCCATTTCAATATGATTGCTTGCACAGTGCTCCTTGAGATGTTTAAAGCTTGGGAAATCTTTTGTATCCAAATCTGGCTTTAAACTTCTCCACAACAGTATCTCGGACGTGCCTGGTGTGTTCCTTGGTCTTCATGATGCTCTCTACGCTTTAAACAGAACCCTGAGACTATCACAGAGCAGGTGCATTTATATGGAGACTTGATTACACACCACCTGTGTGACTGATGACTGATGATTCCATTTATCATCATCAGTCATTTAGGACAACATTGGATCATTCAGAGATCCTCACTGAACTTCTGGAGTGAGTTTGCTGCACTGAAAGTAAAGGGGCCAAATAATATCGCACGCCCCACTTTTCAGTTTTTTATTTCTTAAAAAAGTTTAAATTATCCAATGAATTTCGTTCCACTTCATGATTGTGTCCCACTTGTTGTTGATTCTAAGATATAAAATTTAAATTTTATATCTTTATGTTTGAAGCCTGAAATGTGGCGAAAGGTTGAAAGGTTCAAGGTGGCTGAATACTTTCGCAAGGCACTGTACTTACACATATCGTTATATCCCGGGATTAGTTGTGCAAACTTTTTTGCTTTGTTTTTTTGTAATGATCCGGCTGCACCTAGACTGACTACAAAGGGGTCACCTGATTATTTAATAAGGGTGGGAAAAAATATTGATTAACTGAAATATCGCAATATTTTCATATGCCGATATGATATTGACATTTTAAAATGGGGTATCGATCTATTTCACAAACAAAATCTTGCAATATTTTATCGTGCTATTACAAAATCTTGCAAGAATTCACAAAAATTTTGCGATATTTTCATGTGCTGATATCATATTGACATTTAAAAACGCGGTATGAATCCATTTTACTAATGAAATCTAGTGATATTTCAGCGTTTTGTTACAAAATCTCACAAGAATTCACGAAATAGTGAGATTTTGTGAAATCTCACTGGATTTTGTAAGTAAAATAGATCGATACCGCATGTTTAAATATCGATTTTATATTGGCATATGAAAATATTGCAATATTTCAGTGTCACGATATTTTTCCCACCCCTATTTTTCAAAGTGTTGGAAACGGATAACAAAACTGCTATTTGCAATGGCTGCTTTTTTTAATTTCAGTTTTAATTTCGGTATTGATATCAGTTATCAGCCACATGAGTTTTAAAATATCGACATATCGGCCAAAAGTCCAATATTGTGCATCCCTACAAATTCGGGTAAAAATACCTGTATATATTGTATATCGTCTTCTAAAATAAATATATCGTGATATGATATTTGGTCCATATCGCCCAGCCCTAGTGAAGCAGACAGGAGTCTGCTGGAACTACAAGGTCCAAATTCACTGAAGGGCCACCAACTGAATAGCCCTGCGTTATCTAATGGATAGTTGTATGTGAAATTACAGAGGAAAAACATAATAAAAAAAAATCATTAACCTCAGAGGGAATCCAAACTTCTCAACTGCCCCTTGGAAGAAAGAAAGTGTAGTTGATGATAGGTTGTTGGAAGCTGCCCCAAGGTACATAATCTGAAGGATAAGAGCATTAATGAGACATACAGTTCAAGTATCCAAACATGAGATTTTGCATTAACACAACTGTACTTACTTTGCGTGAGAAACCATCGATGCCACCAAAGATGACAATGTTGTAACTGGCGATAAGAGAAGAAGGGAAAAAGACGGTGTTTTTACACTATACAGTACATTTGTGGAAAAAAAATACAGCATGTGAACAACAGACAGCACAATTCATATTTGCAACTATATTACAACACACTCAAAATTTACTTGACTTTCTTAAAAAGAAATGATTCAGATACAGCGTACCGGATTAGTTTATGGTTGGTATCTATGTGCACCAAAGACAGGGGGCCTGGAACCGAGTATGTACGCCGAGCAATGCATCCTAAATGGACCATCCGTGAGATAACCCCAGTGGTGTCTACACGGTGCATAGAAGCTCTGACTCTGTTGTACTGCACTCTCAGTCCTTGGGCTTGTAGAAGAGCCTTCATCATTCGATATCCAGAATGAGGCTGCCTGGATTTGATTTCTCTGACACACTGGTCCAACTCTTCATCTGACATGGTGCTGTATAGTGCCCTCACTGAAAGATTAGACTCACTCATACGTCTGTATACTGTACTTCTGGACATCCCCAAGAGTTTGGCAATGCATGTGATGGACAGATTAAGTTCCAGAAGGCTGGAAAGGTAGTCTGAGGATAATGCCATTCGTTGTCGCCCAGCTGGTCCCTGCTCAAATTGCACAACAGCAATGCACCTGCTCCTTTTATCTTTTTCTAAATTAAGAAGTCTGTGCAGATGTGCCAATTCCTCTGAGATAGCTGGACAAACAGTAATTTGGCTGGACAAAGCGTTTAAAAAAACAAGTTCCTGAGTACAAATGAAATTTAAGAAGTCCAGATCAAGAGGCAGACGTTCAAGAACGTGTTCCAAACGAGAATGAAGCCTTTCAAAAATATGACTCAGAAGAAGTTCCTGGAAGAGAAAGAGAGAGAGAGAGAAAGAAAAAAAGGTATAACATACACACAGAATTTTTCTCAACCTGCGACACACAAAAAAGAAAAATTGAACGAGTGTTATTATTTATCAAACGTGATCTAAGAAGCAAGGATGATTTAAGAAGACTGGTATTTCTGAGTTAGGCTGTTTTCACACAGGACCCATTTAAGTCGACCTAACTGGGTTTTGGTACCGAACACGGCGCGACTGGTTGTGTGAACCCACCACCCGCGCTCATAGTCGACCTAATTCGTCCGCTCTCGGACCGGCTGTACAGGGTGGTTTCGGAGCGGCTTGCGACGATCTGAAATGCGGCGCAAGTGATGTGTGAACGCGCAACAACTTTAGCCCGACCTAAATCCCAGATAGTCCACTTTTTTAAAAATAAAAAACTAAACAGGTATCCGTAGGCAGCTGTCCGTTGGGATATCCTTCTTATTAACAGTATTATATAACAAATAAAGTTACGCCCTAACTGTAAAGTTTAGTATAATCTTATTTGCTAGCTACTAATGTTTTTAAAGGTAACATCAACAAGGCGTTTACAAACACTGGACAAATTACCAACAAGGGCTAGCAGGCTGAACGTTAATGCTAACGTTTACTCACCGGAACCTGCTATTCGCCGAAAATATCTGCGTATGGTCCGGACTTCGCGGTTCAACAGAATCAATCTGCGTCGTGCTCAGGTTTGTCCGGAAATCCGCCGCCACCAGTACATGACAACATTGTTTTCCACACGCAACCGTGTCTCGTCTTCAACACACTCCATTCACGTGTTTTTGTTTACAGCCGGCTACAGACAGGACACGTCTACTTCCGTCTGGTTGCCATGGATACACAACGCTCCAGTCTATATAACGGCGGCTGGGCATGGTGATTAAAAAACCATTATGTAAAACGGAGCAGTATAGTTGAAGATTGACACATTGCTACATTTTCACTGCGGCGACAGCACCTGGTTCGACCCAAATATGTATGAAAACAGCCCAATCGCGGTTGGTCGCGTGACGTTAGCTTCGCTAGCTTTACTAGCTAGCAAACTTTGTTTGACTCGGTTTGACTACACGCCACAAATGTAAAAGTTACAAATGGATGCAATCTCCCAAACTGTGTTAATGAGAACTGCTTCTGGCATTGACAATAATTTTCACAAAACAAAAACGACACATCAGGAGATGTAAGTGTTAAATACCCACCGCAGAAGAGTTTGTAGCCATCCTCGGCTCCAGCCAGAGTCCGCTCAGACACTCGCCAAAGGGTCAATGTCATGTGACCGAAGGCGCATGCTTTGATTGGCTGAATGCCGGTTCGATGTAATCCAGTATTGACTTGTTAGCCTGGAGGCCCGGATGTTAAAGTTGACAGCAAATTTTTTACCACCGAATTTGACCTGTTGAATTTGGACATCTGAATTTTTTTCCTTTGAAATTTTTATCTTCGAATTTTTTTGTCCTTTGAATTTTTTTTACTTCAATTTTTTTCCTTTGTAATTTTTTACTTCAGTTTTTTTCCTCTGAAGTTTTTAACTTCAAATTTGTTTCCTTTGTAATTTTTAACTGAATTTTTTTCCTTTGAAATTTTTAACTTCGAATTTTGAATTCTGAAATTTAAAACAATGAAAAAATGGTAGCGAAAATATAATATTGAAAAATTGAAGAGTTTAATTCAGATTTTAAAAAATCACATTTGTTAACTCGCTGCATAAAATTTTGCTCTTTGATATTCAAAAGCTTATAAATGTCAAAATCCGATGGAACAGATTTACTTCCATATTAGACGCCCTTTGTCTTCACTATAAGTAAATATGAACTGGCTCAAGACATCATTTTTTTCAAATTATTCATTTGCTTTGACATTGTTTTTTGTGATAACAGCTGTGCCATGAAGGAAACCAGCCACACTGAGGGTCAGGGTTAAAGAAAATGAACCCAAAATTCTTTTATGAATTAAAAACATAACCTGTCCAGCAATCTTCCAGTGTGATCATAAACATGATTATGTGAATAAGTTAAGTGTTTAAATAGAAACTTGGAGGTTGTTTGTAAACTATTGTCTTGATGTGTTTGAATAGTTACTGAAGTTATGAATATAGGAGAATATTATTGGAACATGCTCATCAAAATGGTTTTTTTTTCCCTCCTACAGTGTTTTACATCATTCACTATCAGCACGGCTTTATCACCTGGTATTATATGGATGACAGAATTAGTTTTTTATTTTAATGCATAACTATCATGTTTGTGCAGTGTTTTTCCCCCCAACATTTATAATCTAATATTTCTGACCTGATAAGTTATTTCCTGAAGTATTTGTGATGAGAAATAAGTTTATATTTACTGAAGACAAGATGATGATGTACCTGGTAATGTGGAAAATCATCAGAATGTGAGATTCAGATGGACACAAATGCTCCAGCTGTAAGTTTAGTTTACAAACTAATTTCATGGTTTGATTATGCTTTTCTCTGTCACCATGGTGCTCGCTCAGATGTTTGGACAGCAGTCAAACATCCAGGCAACAAATAAAACCCCCATTTAATGAAACTTTGTGTAGTTCTCTTTTCCTCTCTTAAAAATGATTTGGGGGTTATCGACTATTTTATTTTAACCATTTTTAACTATTTTTTTTATTTTCCTCATATTATATCTCTGGAACTAATCTCTCTCTATCAGGTCGAATTTAATTTTTTTTTTTTTTTTTTAGCATATTTTATTTTCAGAGTTTTCTAAATATTTTTACAAATGCACACAAAATGGACATACAAAAAAAATTAAAATAAACACTAACAATAACAAGACCATTACATTGCAATCACAATACCTTATAGTAAAAAAAGTTACAAACCAATTGACATGAACAAAATGTAAGACAAAGCAAACAGAATCATCGGACAAGGTAAGAGACATGTCTGTTGTCAACCCCAGTCGACATACTCAAGAGGGTATTTACAGGATTTTTTTTTTTTTTTCTTTCAATTATTCAATCATATGGAGGGGGATATTTTCCATGTATGAAATAAAAGGCTGCCATATTCTATTGAAACGACCTAATTGATTCCTCAGTGAGTAGGTTACCCTTTCCAAAGGTATGCAGCCATTCACTTCAGATAGCCACATTCTAATTGGGACAGGAACATCAGATTTCCATTTCACTGTGATACATTTCTTGGCAATAGTCAGTAAGATTTCAGTAAGTTTAATGGAGTCAGAATGAGGCAGGTTAGAGTTCATGAAATTACCCAAGAGGCATATCTCAGGGTCCGTCGGGAAATTGATGCTATAAATTTGTGATATAGTGTGACAGACTTTTTGCCAGAAATCCTGCACTTTGTTACACTCCCAAGTAGAATGAAGGAAGGTACCTTCAACAAGGCCACATCTAAAACATAAGTGAGAAAATTTATTATTATACCTATGTAGTTTGGAGGGGGTAAGGTATGTCTGATGTAAAAAGTTAAACTGAATCAATCTATATCTTGCATTTAAAGTACCTGTGACAGCATATCTACACAAGCCCCTCCATAAATCTGGATCAATCTCTATGCCTAGGTCCCCTTCCCATCTAAGTCTAGACCGTTCCGGTTCCCGAATTGGTAAAAAAGATAGGAGGGTTTCATAAACCTTAGATATGGTTCTAACCATCCGTTGCCCCCTATGGAATAAAGCTTCAATGGGAGATAGCTCAGGCAAGTCCCACTGCCCTTTGAGATTGACCCTGAGAAAATCTTTCAGTTGAAGATATTTAAAAAATTCTTTATCAGATAGGTGATGCCTTTGCTTAAACTGCTGGAAGGACATGAAAATACCATCTGCATAACAATGTTCCAAATGGGTGATACCTTTGGCAGCCCATGCATCAAAGTGTCTATTCTTATACAAAATAGGAATAAGTTTGTTTCCCCATAGCGGCGTCTTGGGAGACAAAAACTTTCTCGCCCAACCATTTTATTGATCTTGGACCATATTTGTACTGACTGGTGGATTAAGGGGTTACAAGTTAGAGTATCAATTGAGTTGCCATCCCATTTATACAAAAAATCATACAACTTGGCCTCCCCTGTTTCTAGTTTTTCTATGTCTAACCATGGATTGGGAGAGTCATCATCAAATAGTTGAGCCAGGAATCTAGACTGGGCAGCTATGTAGTACAATCTAAAATTGGGGAGTTTCAATCCTCCATCTGCAAAATTAAGAGTAAGCTTGTCTAAAGCGATCCTTGGGGATTTACCACGCCAGATAAATCGTCTTATCAGCTTCTCTAATGAAGAAAAAAATTTTGCAGGGATCTGAATGGGAAGGGATTGAAACATGTACAAAAATTTGGGCAGTATATTCATTTTAATAACATTAACTCGGCCTATTAATGTAAGAGGAAGGTCCATCCATTTATTCAGACTTTCTTCCACTCTCTGCAATAGACCTGTCAAATTAAGCTTGAATAAATTCTTAATATTCTTGTCCACCATAATTCCCAGATATTTAAGGCCATTGGGTGACCACTTAAAGGGAAATTTGTATTGAATATCATTATATTTGAAGTCCACCAAAGGAAGTATTTCACTCTTGTCCAAATTTATTTTATAGCCAGAGAAGGAACTGTACAAATCTAATTTATCCACTAAATGGGAGAGAGAGCTATCAATGTTAGTCAAAAAAAGGAGAATGTCATCAGCAAAAAGTGACAATTTATGCATGGTGGGTCCAATTTCAAAGCCACATATATTGGGGTCTAATCTGATAGCCTCAGCTAAGGGTTCTAGGGCAAGCACGAAAAGGGTTGGACTAAGTGGGCATCCCTGTCTGTTGCCCCTAAAGATAGGGAAAGCGTCTGAGATGATCCCATTGACAGAAATTCTAGCTTTGGGAGACCTATACAGAGCTTTAATTAAGTCTATGAATTGGCAATTAAATCCAAATTTACCTAGAACTTTAAAGAGGTATGGCCACTCTAGGCGATCAAATGCCTTTTCGGCGTCGAGCGAGAGGGCGATGCTGGGCATGTTATTTTTTTGGGCAAAATGAATTATGTTTAAAAAGCGTCTTAAATTGTTAGAAGAAAATCTATTAATTATGAATCCTGTTTGGTCAGATTTAACTAGTTTAGGGAGGGAGGTCTCTAATCTCCTCGAAATCATTTTAGTTACCAATTTATAATCGGTATTCAGGAGCGAGATAGGCCTATAAGACCCACATTTAAGTGGGTCTTTTCCTGGTTTATGTATAACTGATATGATTGCCTGGGAGAATGATTCAGGAAATCGCTTTTCCTCCCTGGCTAGCTGGAGAACGTCCATTAAAGGTGGAATCAGGAGATCTTGAAATTGCTTATAGAATTCCGAGGGGTAACCGTCTTCCCCAGGTGATTTGCCTGATGGCAAAAGTTTGATAGCCTCCGTTAATTCAGTAATTGAAAATGGTTTACCAATGTAATCGCTATCCTCATCAGATAATCGTGGAAGATCAAGTGGGGAAAGGAAGGACTCCATCACTGACACATCACTCGTTGATTGAGCAGTGTATAAGTCGCTATAATATTTTTTAAAGGCGTCATTGATTGCTGTTGGACTATTGACGATCTTGCCAGCTGTTATTTCAATTCCATTAACAGTCCCCCTACTCTCCTGTGTTTTCAATTGCCATGCCAATACTTTATTAGCTTTTTCCCCAAATTCATAATATCTTTGCTTAGACCTAATTATGGATTTCTCCATTTGATATGTTTTTAAGTTGTTATATTTGATTTTTTTTGCTAGCCAGAGATGCATACACCTCCCTCTCTGGTTTTTGATGATATGTTTTTTCAAGTACCAGAATCTCCTTCTCCAGGGATTCCAGTTCAGCAGAACGTTTCTTTTTCAGCCCAGTCGTATAGGAAATAATCTGCCCCCTTAAATAGGCCTTCAGTGTGTCCCAAAAAATAAAACTATTGGGGGCAGTGGGTCTGTTTGTCGATGTAAAAAAGTTAATCTGGTCCCTTACAAAATGGCAAAAATCAGGCCGCTTAAGGAGTAGGGGGTTGAGTCTCCATCTGTATGAAGGTTTAACCTTATTGGGCATAGAAATGGACATTATCAGTGGGGAATGGTCACTTAATATTCTCGTGAGATACTGAGAGTCTAATACTCTATAACAGTGATGGGTAGATAATAAAAAATAATCTATACGTGTATGGGTACCATGAGGATGTGAATAGAATGAATAGTCCCTGTCTCCTGGGTGTAGGTGCCTCCAAACATCTGTCAAGTTGAGATCTCTCATGTATGAAAGTGTTAATTTTGCTGCATTGGTAGGGGGAAGCGGTTTGTTGGAAGATCTGTCCAGTACTGTGTCAAAGCAGAAATTGAAGTCTCCACCAATCAGAAGTACTCCAGATGCATGGGCTACCAAAAGGAAAATATTTTGGACAAAAGCTGGATCATCATAGTTGGGAGCATAGATGTTGAGTAAAGACCAATTTTCCGAGAACATGTGTCCCTCTATAAACACAAATCTACCCATAGGGTCAAGTGTCTGCTTAGTGACAACAAAAGGAATATTCTTGTTAATAAGAATCGCTGTTCCTCTTGATTTAGTGTTGAACGAGGAAGCGTACACCTGGCCAACCCACTCTCTATTGAGCTTCTTATGTTCAGCGGCAGAGAGGTGCGTTTCTTGCAGGAATGCAAAATCTGCTTTGAGCCTCTTCAAGTGGGAATAGACCCTCCTCCTTTTGATTGGGCTGTTTAAGCCCTTGACATTAAATGTTATAAAATTAAGAGGACTAGCCATTGTGACAGATGTATAGTATTATTACCTTCATGTTACAGTTCTATGCCTAGTCAGTAGGTAAAGACAGAGTGACAACCGGGGTCCCTTAAATGTTATGCAAATTAAAATAGTACAAACATAAATACACATAACAAAAAACATATAGACATCAACCCCTAAGCTTGTTTCCCCAACTGAAGCAAGCCATACAACCCTGTTTCCACGTGTCCTCCAATCTAGCAACGTCTTAACTAAAACTAACTTATCCAGAGGTTCCTGTTTCTTGATTATTTATCATTATTTTCCCATCTTGTAAACAAAGATAAAACCGAACTTGTCTCAATGAAAAGAGAGCAACCGAACAGTTGTGGCCTAGTGGCCAACCTATCATCCCATTATGGGAATGGATCAAATTGTAGCCTTATATGAAAAAAAAAAAAAAAAAAAAAAAAAAAGGGGGGGGGGGGGGGGGGTACTGAAGTGGGAAGTATCCAACAATCAAATACCAGAAAAACTTTAAGGATTGCCCATTGGTGTCCTTGACCATCAGATTAACCATTAAAATAAAACTATTCTCAAACAAAAGTGTCAGGCTGTTCCCAAATTTGATCATAGTCAAGGTGAAATATAAAGGGTAAAAAAAAAAAAAAAAAAAAAAAAAAAAAAACAGAATAAAATAAATAAATTTCAAGGCATCACTAATTAGGGTCTAATGAAACATCCACATTATGGTTACATTACTATTGTGTAAAAAGCGCTGTGCTATCACAAGTCCACTCTGGCACTAATCATGATATAAATACACCTATTAAGTTCTCCTCATACCTGGCCGTCAGCCGATCTCGAAGGCTGCAAGGTAAGTAGAAGTGTCCAAGTGTGGGTGACCCTCTCAGCTCGGTTGCAGGATGGCAAAGAGGAGAAAACACCCCAGGACAGAAAGTACCTGGTGTATTGTCATTCGGGGAGGAACTGGAGGGAGATTAAGAGGAACAGTCTGCTTTCCCAGGTTATTTCAGTAGCTCCTCGATGTCACGTTCAGTGGAGTGTAATGTTGAAGTTCAGTCAGTAATGTAGATGTCTCAGAAGGTAAGGCAAGACAGGGGGCTTCAATAAACCAAATTAAATTCTAGCCGGCATAAAGCTCTCCAGCGAAGGCGGCAAGCATGTATGGTAGGATACTATTTGAATTTCTCTTCATAGAAAGCCTTCGCTTCTTCAGGTGTGTTGAAGATAAAGACTTTGTTCTCTAGTGTAACACGAAGGCGGGCCGGGTAAAGAAGACTGAAGCGCACACCTTTATTGTACAACTCTGCCTTTACCTTGTTGAACGCTGCGCGTTTCTTGGACGTCGCTGCGCTATAATCTGGATAAAATCTCAGTATTTTACCTCGGTAGCGCAGCTCATGTTCTCTCGCCCAGCGCAGGGCGCGCTCCTTGTCTTGATAACGAAGAAAACACACCATGAACGTCCTGGGGGGTCCTCCGGTGGGTCGTTGGGGTTGGAGCGAGCGGTGTGCTCTCTCCAATTCCGGGGGTTTTTCAAAAACATCGGGGCCCGTGACATCCATCAGCAGTTTCGAGATGAACTGGACCGGGTCATGACCAGCTTCGCTGCCTTCGGGTACATTCACAATGCGCAGATTTGACCTTCTTGAACGGTTTTCAAGATCATCCACTTGGTTCAAAAGCGCTGCGTTAGATGCTTCTAGCTTGCGGATAGTTGTCTCAGCCTGGGTGATCTTCTCGAAGTTTTCCCCTGCCGTTGTTTCCACTCTGGTAAGGCGACTTTGAAAAGAATTCACCATCTCGTAAAGTGCATCCACTGACGTCTGTAAGGGTCGGACAGAATTGTGAATTAACGTCGACATGTCTCCCATGATACTGGTACGTTGTTTAGCCAGTTCAGCGACTAGTTTGTCCATGGACAGGTTCCCGTTTCCCTTCTCCTCCGAGTCTTCGTTATCCGCGGCCGCCATTGTCGCTAGCTTGCTGCTAATGCTACCACCCGATCTCGTGGATGTTGGATGATGTCCGGATTTCTTCTGTTTGTCGCCCATTCTTCTCTTTAGTATAAAGTTAAAACATTAACTGTCGGTTTACAGCGATGAAATTGTTTGTTGATGAGAACAAAAGGTACAAATCAAAAAGGTACAAGAGCGCTCCGGATTGCGTGCCTCTCCTACGCAACCATAACCGGAAG
>JALJCO010005766.1:0-263228 GCA_023101725.1 Atherinomorus stipes
AGACTATGCCTCACTGTCCGCATTTAAGCAAGTCTTATCTCACAAAGATGTTCACATTGCTGTTCTCTTCTATTCCTGGATGGGTTTTTTTTTTAAAGCTGGCACATGTTTACAGTACACACTGACACATTACTAAGGACTCGTCTGGTTTACAGTAGTGCTGATGTTTTAAGAGTTCTAATTGGACCTTAGAAGCAGTAAGAGCAAGAAGCTTGCCATTTCTCCATTAATTGCAACATCTGTTCTTGATAGTATTTTTGTGGCATTATAAACATACTTGAAAGTTTTACATTTTACCAGACGGTAGTAAATGCCTCAGAGTGCACTTGATCCTCTTCTGTTCTAATCACCATTCTTCCCAGGGGTGTCATACCCAGTCTCATACCAACACCTCATAATGTCTTTCCCGGAGGTCTCTTCATCTCTCTGAATGCTGTGAATAGCTTTCTTGGTGGCCTTGAAACCCCCCACCATCCCACCTTGAGGGATTATGATATGTTTTAACTAAAAGTGGCCTGTGTTTTTGTTCTGATGTCTTGATCTTGGCTGTTGTAAGAACAATTGTTGCAGGAGGGGGGTCAGGGGTGAACTGGACAGGTGGTGATGTGTGTGCGTATTAGTGTGTTATTAGGTTGAAGTAATGTCCAGAGTGAAACACTTAAGACTTGAATGTGAGGCATTTAGTGGGCTATTCTGTCTAATCCTATTAGTGTCTTAGATAACATCAGATTATCAGATAGGGCTGGGGTAAGAACATTGAGGAAAACTTCCAAAAGATGGCTATTTCATTTATTTAACCAAAAGAAGACGGTATTTTAACCTTATTCAGTGTAAAGAAAGAAAAAAATGGCTATAGTGTATTAATTTATATTTCTATCAAGGGACAGAATGATGTGTTCATTGCTGCTCATCTAAAAAACATCTGTAATCATGCATTAGGCCAGGTTTCACACTAATCTTTAGCATGTTAAAACAGTGATAGCATCACCTTCTATCAGAATAGCTGATTATCTTTCCTTGTTATGGAAATTAGTTTTATCTTCATTTTCAGGGCCCCAAGTTGCTGATTTCCCAACTCGCTGACGTTCACCTTGTTAATATGCTCACAAAAGAGTGAACACTGTGTTTGACGGTGAGTGTCAAATGTTATTAAGGTAATTAGTGATTATGAAGTGCTAAAAAGGAAAAAAAAATAAGTGAGAGGGAACAAAGTTTCCTTTTATTGTGTTAATGACCGTTGCGTGCTAGCAAGCTATGATACATTACCTGTGCGCAGATTTTATATGGGTTAACTGAAGAGAAACAGTGAAATGGTTGTCCTAAGGGATAATTGTCGCAGGTCACATAGAAAACAGAATTTAAAACCGAAGTTTCATTTGATTAGCTAATTTCATTTATAGAATACTGTGTAAATCAAAATGGTCGTTGAGCATAGAGAAAGGGGTCAACAACCGGGGTTAGTGCAGCTGGTCTGTAAGGGGACTTTTAGTTACTTGTAATTGTTTTTGTTTTGTTTTGTTTGTTTTTTTTCCCTCTTTTTAAAAAAAAAAACCTAGATCTAATTATGAGGCACAAAACAATTTAAACTCTTACTGTGTGATTAAGAACCTCTCACCCGTCTGTATGTAAACTTAATCTGTGATTGCAGACACTTAAATGCACCTTTTGTGTGACTTTTTTAAACAAAAACTGACTTAATTATTGCTCAGTATTCAGGTTTTTTAATCTACTGGCTGTCTTGTGTTATTTTGTTGTTTTATTTATGGTTGTTTTGTTTTTCTTGTTCTTGTTTCTAAACTTAGTACTGTTGTGTTTGACTTATTATTTCTCCCCTTTAATAATACAAATTTGTGTTGTATTTTAAATCATTTAAAAGCCTGATTAGTCACCTTTACAGCAAGATATAATACATGAGGATTGTCCTTCTGTGTATTGGCCAACACAGCAAAATGTGTGGCGGGTGCTTCAAAAAAATGCGGCTGTAACATTCTCCTATTGATACAGCAGGCCATTCTGGAGGTACAAATTAATTATCTTGGCTCTGTGGGGGAGAGCGTTGTCATCCTGGAGGATGGGAATTAGGTCCAAAATTCTGAAAATATGGAATAACCACTGGGTCCAGAACAGACGTGTCAAAAGTAGAAGTAAGAGTTGCCTAAAGGCGCTTTCGGACTGTAGGAACCTTTTGGAGTTCCTATAACCTTTTCGGGAACCAGACCATTTTTTTACGCATCCGGACATATAGGAACTAGGGACCTAGGACCTCAGTTCCTATAACCTTTTTAGCTCCTACTCCTAGGCAGGGTCTTTTCGTGGTTCCATAGGAACTGAAATACGTGTAGGTGTTTGGTGATTGGTAGAACTGGCAAGCCACGCCCCTTGCGTGATCTCCGCTTCTTCCAGCCCCGCCATATTTAAAAAGTCTCACAGCTGTTTACCTGTTTAACTCTTTACCGAGATCACAATAACAGCAAGAACACAATAGGAGTGTACCAATTCATTATTAAATTGATCACAATGGTACACGTCCTGAATCGATAACTATTTTCAAATGTCCGAAAACAATTATTTTCATATTAATTTAATGACCCAAATACAGCTGTAAAGTGTGGCAGTAGGATCCGCGGCTGCTGGGCGGACACTTTAGTGGACGGACCGTCCACTAAAGTTCTGGGCGCACTTCAACAAAACGTAAACAAGGGAAAGGGAGGGAAAACTGGTAAGTTAGCTTTTATAATAGCTTTGAATAAAAGAAATGGAAAATCCAAATACAGTTGAAAATTGTGTCAGTACAATCTGCGCCACTTTAGTGAACGAACCCTTGTCCGTCCACTAAAATGTCAGGGCGTACTTCAACAAAAGGTAAACAAGACATTAGTAGGGCAGCTTTCCAACGGGGGTCTGTTCCGTTACATGATACAAATGACTGTGATGAGGGAAAGCTGGTAAGTTTGCTTTTATAATAGCTTTGAAAGAAAGAGATGAGAAACCTGTTTTGTATTAGATCTGCTGGGGCATAAATTTGTCACTGTAACAACGATTGCATCACACATGGTCCCTAATAAGGTCCTCCCTCATGTGCGAACGCAAACTTCTGGGGAAGGGTAGTTCTTATAACTAAACTTGGGACGCGTAGTTATAGGAACTGCGTTCTCAGAACCTCTCTGTCCGAATGCGCCTTAAGAGTAGAAACCCTGCCATGTATTTGGATCTGCCTGTACATTTAGAACAGGTGTTTTCAATAACGAGCTCATCTACCTGGCAGAGGAGCTAATTAAACCCAGCTGGTTTCATGATTGGTTGGAACAACTACAGGACAATATTTTTTTACAAAAATATACTGTATAAAGATATGAAAAGTGGTACAGCAACAAGCTTACTGTATTTCACAGTTGTAGAAATCGCAATAACACTAGATAGATAGATAGATAGATAGATAGATAAAGATAAATAGTTAGATAGATAGATAGATAGATAGATAGATAGATAGATAGATAGATAGATAGATAGATAGATAGATAGATAGATAGATATTTAGTAGTTGTGCTATAAGTTTACATAAGAGACAGAAAAAAATCAGCTGCCAGTAAAGTAAGTTGAAATTGACAAAAGTAAATGTAAATAAAAGTTTTATGAACATGATGACATTGATTTTGTTTAGTGGTTCAACAGAAATATTAAAAACAAACAAAAAATAAAACTAGTAAGCAAGCATGATGGGACTCCTGAACTAAAATGTTGTTGAGCAACCCTTTGAGGGAATCGCAGCACTCAGGTGTTTTCTGTAATGGTAAATAAAACCTCTGCACCTGCTGACAGTTATTTTGACCCACTGTTCATAAGCAAGGTGCTTTAATTTGTCTGGGACAGTTTTTTTTTGTTTTTGTTTTTTTCAAAAGAAAAATTCAAAATCAATATTTTACCTTACTAAATTATAATTTAGTACATTTTTATTTATTAGTTTTTCAGTTTCTTTTAATTTGAATTACTATTGTGAATTTACCCTTTATTAATGGTAGGGTATGTAAACTTTCAAGCACAAGTCCTACACATGTACAGGTTCATAGTTGATGAGGTGTCTAATAGAAAAGATGTGCATGCCTTCATGTTAACAACACATTTTTTGTCTCACAGTTGTATTGCTTGGCTGTGAATGCATTGTTTGTGTGTTTATTAAATCACTTGGCCACTATGTAGTGTTCACTACGTACATTAAGGATCATGAGTGGGTTTGGTTAGACAGCTGCTGATGCATTTCAAACACTACTGTGCTTGTGAATGCAGCTGTACTCCAGAATTAAAAGCTATTAATTTGCTTGTTCCATAAACAACAGTTGTAGGCTGTTTAGGCCAAATTCAAAGTAATAGACATAACCAATATCTTTCTAAAGACATTTTCACACATGACAGTGGTATCGTTCAGTAAAAATGTGAGGGCAATTTAGTGTGGTCTTTTCCTGCAACTGCTGTTTACACAAGCACTTCACAGTGGAGGATTTTCTGGTTAGAGAAGCACTTTCATAGTTGAAAATGCAAGAGAGCAGTTGTAGGCAAGTGTCTCAAGCATGTAGGAGGGAAAATATGATGCAAAACTACACTGAGGAAACCCCTTTATTTACATGCTAAAAAAATAGCATGTTTTTGTTGACACCAACACCACATACAGAATATCCATAAAAGCAAGTAAATAGCAGACAAGTTACGGGAAAAACTAGTTGCAACCCTCACTAGCACACACATTCTTGCTCTGTAACAATAAATCCTCCCAAATATTCTCTGCTGTGTTCACATATTGTCTCACCTGCTCATGTTCCAGTGGTATTTCTAGGGGACTGAGAAGAAAATTGCAAGAATGCATGTTTTAAACGTTTGCATCTTCACATTTAATTTTACATGAACACCTCTAAAACTACTCAGAACTCCAGCATGTTTCGACAGCAGTTTACTTATCCACACAATCATTGACAGCAACTGCAAGAATACGATATAGAAGTTTCAGTATATGTAGTATTCAACAAATCATTACCCAAATTTAAATGTGTTAAAATATAACAACTGTTGGTTAAAAAGGAGCATCTGTATCCTAAATGTTACTCACATGCAACTTACTTCAAACACATTTACTGTTTAGTCTGAACAGCTTAAAACAGCATATTGTGTCAGCTCCTGGCTTCATAACGCAATAAATGATGGTCAATTTCGACTGATGTTAAGTTTGTTGTGAGCCCACAGCAAGGCAGCAGAAAGCAGCACTCAGTTTATTTGGTTTGAAACTTGGCAACTAACTTTAGAGATAATCTAAAAAAGATTTGCCAAATGAAACTGAACCAGAACTCCAAGTTGAGACCAAGTTGAGCAAGTTAAGATTGTGGGTCCTGTCCAGTGAAGAGTGAACTGAGGTTCCCCAAGTCACGAAGGCATTTATGTGTTTGCAGTATTAGATTTTATTTTTATGATTTTACTTTCATTTTTAATATCTTAAACAATAATTGACATGCAAAAAACAAAACAAAAGTGTTAAATTTATGTCTCAAAACTATAGATGTCCAATTTCATCAGCCTACCGATATCAGCATTAAAATTTAATTTCGGAAAATATTGGCATCATTTTTTTGGACCGAAACGAAATCTCATGACATCTCATTGTTCCGTTATGAAATTTCAGGAGATCTTGTTTCATTAGCACCGGTCCAACACGTAGAAAAGTCCCTGTTATTGTGGAAGAACTTCATATCCCAGCATTCCTTTTAGTCGCGTGACTATGGTGCAGCTGCTGCTGCTGCTGCTACAGACTGACTTGCTTTGAAGCTGCTTATAATATGTCTTGTTTAAAGTTGTTGGTTAAGTTACCAAGTTGTCAGAAACATTATAATTAGCCACATGTTGGCTAATACCTGCTAGAACCTGATATATGACAGCCAGATGTCCAAAATGAACTCCTCTGGCACCTCACAGTTGTCTGCACATATAGGTATCGGTTGATATTGTATATGATATTGAACAATATCGCACATTGTTAAAAACAAACCCCCCAAAAAAACAATGTCAAACATCTCTCCTCAAAACACAAGATTCTGATTCCAAGTTATGACACCTATTTTTATTAAAACTACACACAGAAAATGAATTATCTGAATTACCCATTATCAGGGTTTTGCGCATAGAAATCAGTCTGGTACAGGAACTGGAGATGACTGTTGGCCTGGACCTCACGATTTAATAAAAGAACATTCTGCCATCATAGGTTGCCAGAAATTTTACTTAAATTATGAGAGATTTTTATCTGTACTATAATTTCACAATACTTTTTAATAAGGAACCTTGAATCAAATATGCAGAGAAGTTGGATGAGCCTGACACCATTTCTGACAGTGAATTATTTGCAGTGTGATAAATATGACACTGTTAAACAGGTGTTAGAATTACAAAGCCTCAGACAGATATAGATGCATTGTCAGGTTTGTCTGCACCCTGTATCCTCCTGAAGTTTAACCATCAGCTTACCATCATGTGATTATATACTGGTGATTATTCCTTTCTGGAGAACTAGGATTCCTTAAATCTTTTTTGTTTTCTTTGTTTTAAACACTTTTAGAAAGAATCAGTGAAATCCATATATATAACAACATGATCAGGGCTTTAACTGCTGTTTATGAATGAAAACTGAATCATTAGCAAACTGAGTAATGTGATGCCTTACATACCGACTTTGCCGCTCAGTATTAAACAATACAAATGAAAAAGTTTAGAGCTGTTAATGAACTACTGTCCACCATTACATGATGCAAACTTCAAGTTAAGACGTCCACCATCCAGCATAAAAAAAAAAGTTTTCAGAGCAGCCTTTTGGCTCTATAACTTTCTCACAAAAAGCCATATGTACAGTAGCACACTGAATGTGAGGGAAAATATACCTTACATGCAGTATTTCTGTGACCTATGGCATCACTCTATGGTAAAAGGCTTTATTTAAAGTCTGTTGTGTATAATCTGATATTTGATATCTAGTCCCTACTGGATACCTTTTGCACTGCAATCATTCTAACATATCACATAGTACATACAGTACATTGTACATATTGCTGTTTTTTTTTCTTTGTTTGTTTTTACATTTTGTCAAAGTGCCAAATTAAAAACTTCTCATTAAAAATTTTAATTTCATGTCTTTTATAACTTGGTTCAGACTTTAAAATATTTTTTAAAAGCTGAAAATTAACTTGGAAATAGAAGAATGACCTCTTAAAGATAAAATAAATACTAAATATACAAAAAGTCCAGGCCACTCTTGCCAAATTACCATAATATTAATGCAATGTCTGTGTGCAGGTTTTGGTGATCCATTTTGTATTCTGTAATTTGTCTGGTAAATCTTCCAATGAACCTTAAACAACAAAAACTATGAATTTGCTTATGTATTTCTTGAAACAGGTGTTTGGAAGACGGATTAATGAATAGGTAGCAGAAAATTTCTTGTGCACGATTCGAGGGACTTTGGCTGTATTAATGTACACCTTAGATTAGTTTACTGTTTTCACAGTAAGATGGAACTTTGTGCGGAGTGCGAGACCTACTCTTATGTATGTTTGCAACACTGATCTAATTTTATCCAGTTTCAGTCAGGCTAACATGTTTAAAGACATTTTACATTATTAGTTTTGGTCTATAACACAATAACTTGTTGCTGTTTGTCATGTAAACATCCTGAGTTTCTAACTTTTAAAAAGCTTTCATACTTTTCAGTAGCAGAACTTCAGATCAGCTGCTTTATTTAGTGATGAATCAGAACTATTGGCCAGGACCTCTGTCTGTTTATGCCTTCACTCAGGCATGTAGCCAGTCCAGCGGATGAAAAGAAGCCAGCAAGGCCCTCAGCCAGTCCAGATGGGTGGTCCACACAAACCACTGCTACTATGGCCTTGTTACCCTAATACCTTTCTTTCCTAACCCCTTCCCTTTCTCATGCATTCCTTATGTTTATTCTCTTCTCTTTACTTTACAATTGTCCTCACAAAGCTTTTCTATTTTGCTCTGGCTGTTGTTTCTGCTGCCTTCTCACACTAAATTTGTTTTTCTTTACTCTAATCCACTTTCTGCATTTATTTAAAGAGCCACATTATCCTCACTTTCTTTCTTTTTTTTTCTTTTACTTGTCCTGTCCAGCATCATAGCAAGCAGAACAGCGATCTGGCTGCTTTATTGTGTTGAACAGATTTGATTTGCCAAGCTTCATGAATATAAGGCTCCTCTTGATATCCTGAGTTTTTCATTTTATTTCTTTAATTAAGTATTTGTTTATACCTGCATTTTACATCGTATTGCTGGGTTTGACAAGAGGGAAATGACAGTTGAAAGAAGAAATGATAAGAAGT
This sequence comes from Atherinomorus stipes, assembly GCA_023101725.1. NCBI lineage: Eukaryota > Metazoa > Chordata > Actinopteri > Atheriniformes > Atherinidae > Atherinomorus > Atherinomorus stipes. The sequence goes on from JALJCO010005766.1 coordinate 8,370, forward strand.
GGAACAGAGAGACAAGAGTGAAGAAAAGAGAAAGAGAAAGGGAAAAAAACATGGATACACTTACACAGATAACTGATGCTTCTGCACAGAAACCCCTAAACAACATTCCAAGGTCTTTGCTAGAAAACAAAACTAACAATGCCCTACAGGGGGACCTGCAGGTGGCTTAAGTATCATAAGATCATACATACACACGCAGAACCTCGCAGAGAAGAGGTAAAACCTAGTCAGAGCAACGGTATGCAGCATCACAGTGTCATCATCCAGAATAAAGGGGGCATTATGGTGAAGCAGTCATGCAGATGCAACCTCGTCTCTGCAAGGAGGAGGAAGCCTGCACGGCCCGAGACCCAGGCCATGGTTTTTGTACTTTAGGAAGTCAAATTCTAAAATGATGGCATTTTCAGCCTCCCGGAAATTAGAAAAAAGCAAAATAAAAGCCTTTTAGTTTTGCTGTTAACAACAAATTCTTGTTAAAACTTTGTTTTGGATGCTGCTTTTCTGGGGAGTGATATAAAATGCATCAACTGAGGCTGGGACCTTTGGGTTAAATAATAGCAATAAATGTGGTTTATGTGTTTTCCAACATATGCAGACTAAGGTATCATTGCTGTGAAAATAGAAGTACTTGGTGATACAGAATAACATTATCCAAATCACATCAATAAAGCTCTAGTGTGTGTTGCTGTTTTTTTGTTTGCCCACAAACAGTGCTTCATTATTGGCCGTCTACTCACAGTAACTGCACTTTTAACTGGTCTCGTTAATAGCTGTAGAGAGGTTTTCCAGTATGAACCAGACACTGAAATCTGCAGCCAAGCATTCCACGGTGAGAAACGAACTCTTCACAGTTATGTCCAATTATGTTTCATGGTAACAACATAAACTGTTTTTGAAGACAGTGACACTTTTTTTTCTGTGATTTGCACAGCATGTAAAATTTGGCCAGCTGCATTTGTGGAATATTTAGCACGGCTTCACCTCCCATCCAGCTACATACCGTAGTGACTCACAGGCTCTGCCATAGACATTAGAAAAACAAACCTTGAGTTGTTGCGTGCATAAAAAAAAAGGCTGATGCAGTATTGCATCAGAGCCCTCTAGATTTTTGTTTTGATTTATTTATGCATTTATTCATTTATTGAGCAAATCTTTAATAAATAGCATTTGGAGAAAAGAACTTCCCTTAGATTCACCACAGGAAAGGGACTCTAGGCTTTACCTTGATTAAACGAATATATATACAGTATATATTATGAGAAAATGAGGACATGGGTATTTTATACACAACATCACAGTATTGTGTAGAAATTGCATTATTGTTCAGTACTGCTCTACCATAGGTTTACTTTTTTCACTTGAAGGCATTATCTACTCACACCATACACCTGCACCACCTCTCTTCCTCAGATAGTAAAGAGGGTAGCTTGCACCTTGAGACTGATATCCACTCACAAACAATTGTGCATGCCCACAAACACCCAGCAGAGCAACTTTAGCACATGAAAGGCCTCCTACTGAAGTGGAAAACATACTGCAACAATGCTTTGAAGTCTACCAGTTATCCATCTGATGTAGGGATGTTTTCTGTTCCTCCTCCTATAAAAATCTGATTCATATACTCCTCCTGGAAATTTTCCAGCATAGCCAGATTGGGAGTTATTTGGCACTCCCAGTGTATTCCAAACATTCAACATTTCATCTTACTTTTGCATCAAAGCAGTGTAGAAAAATTGCTTTTTTAAAAATCCCATATGAAGCATGCAATCTTTGTGCAATCTAAAATATGGAAAGTTCGAATAAATCATGCACACACAATGAAAAAGCATATAAATGCACACTGTATGTATACAGTACATCCAGTGGTATAAAGCAATTAGGATAACTGCAAAAAAAACAAAGTTTTAAAGATCTGTGAGCAAATTGAAGGCGGCAGCGCTGTCGTCCGGGCAACTAAAACACCCACACAAACAAACAAACGATCCCTAAAACCCAGCTAAAACAAGTCTTTCAAATGGCTCCCACAATAATGAAAATAATGTCACAAATAAACAATATTAGACTAAAAACAGATGCATCAGTCACTGTAACCACATGAGTATTTTACTTCGGCTTGTAGCATTTAAAGAGATAAATATGAGTAAAATATTTAACCAGCAAATTGCCATTTTTCCCTCAAATGTAACTGTCATTCCAGCAGCCCTGTTTTTCAAAGGCCTCTAAATTGCTGTGAGGAATAGACAACAGTGTGTCATTTATATTGATATGCGGCAGGCAGGGGGACATTCATCACCGGCGTCCCTCTGTGTTTACAACCTCCATGGGTCTCATATTTATGACAACTGATGAAGCCCTGTAATTAAGCATAAAAATGTTTTGTTTTTAACCATACAGCTCCTTAATTATATATCTCTGATTTATGGGCTATTTAGCAGAGGTTTGTCAATAAGAAATAGTCTAAACAAGAGAGGGTCTTTGTTTACACTGTGATCACTGTGGTATTAAGGACTAAAAAAACACAAAGGGTGAGACACAAGAGAACTCCAGATTTCTTGTGATGGAAATTAATTTAATATATATATATATATATATATATATATATACACATATACTGTATATGTGTATGTATAGATTGGTAGATGAGAAGGGCCACAGATGTTAGCAGTAAATACTGAAATGGTGTTTAAATGAGAGGAACAACAAACCTCAGCTTAGCTCCCACCTCCAACTAGCTTACCAATGACTGAAATATAAATGTTCAGCCACCTGCATTAGGTGATTACAGGCACAATTTACTCAGTGAACTGTCCTATATCTTAATTATGTTTGTAACAGCAACTTCAGATCATTTCATATTGGCTGAAGTCATGTGGAAACACAGCTGTCCTGTATCAACTGAGAAGCAACAGAGTAAACATATTGCAGTCTGGTTAGCATACCTGTTTAATTCTATTGAGGCGTGCAAGTTAGAAAATTCTTTTACCTCCTGTTTACTAGGTTAATCTTGCCAAAGCAGCTACTTACTATTAGCCACTAAGCTACTCTTACACTTTAGCATGCCAAATGATTTTTTTTCCTCTATCATTGGTGTTTGTTTATCATTGCAGTGTTTGAGAGAGGACACATTATTTTATGTGTATTTTAAAGTCATTTAAGAGGTGTTTTTACAAGTGATAGGTGTAGGAAAGTACAACGTGGTTATTAATTTGAATCATTTTGAAGGAAGCTTTTAGTTCAGATGCATATGAATATTTTTGGGAGTTTGCCTGAATGCAACATTCCACCTCTGAAGGAGAATCTGTGATGATTAATAAACATGCATAGTGTTATTCATTAATCATGCAGGTAGGATTGCCCATGATTTATATTTTAAAATCGGACTTTGAAACAACTTCAGAAAACAATCCAGTTAAGCAAGATAAGAATTGAAATAATAAGTATTAGTTGATATATTATATGACACTTCCTGCATTAGAAAAATCTTCTGGCATCTCTGGTGTGTTCTCGGTCCGAAATGCTTATAAGGAGGAAAGACGGGATGGTGGGAGTTACTTATACACAAGGCCAAGTAAAAGCTCTGATCTTGGCTGGTTTAATCATGAAGAATGTTTTTAGGTCTCCTTCCAAACCTGATTTTTTTTCTGCTCTTCTGCTTTTTCCCCTCTGATTGGTCATTAAAACTACACAGTCAGGGTTAGAATTAAAGTATGCATTTATGTTTGCATGTGTAAAAATGCATGGTTTGGCAGTTACAAATGTCTGTTTGGGTATGGCTTTTATTCTTATTCATGCTGCAGAGTGTATCTGCAACGCTGTTATTTGGCCACCTACCTTCCATGTGTTTCTAGATTGCCGCCATGCAGGGGCTTGTGCTCTTGTGTAGGCTCGGGCATAGGGAAGCTGCGAGACAGAGTGATGTACAGTGCTGCTCTGATAGAACTGAGGCCAACTATGTGGATGCGGTCCAGTATCATACAAAGCCTGCCCGTCATCTCTCTCACTAATCGCCCACTGGCTGTCTGGGCCGGAGCACGGCTGGAACATTTCTGCCAACCCAGAACTTGATCTAGGGGGAAAAAAAGAGGAAATTACAATTAGTCAGTCAATTAACTAATTCTGTAATGAAATTGTTACATTATGCTTATTAAATCATGATTTATACTTGGATTTCTTGGTGAATATCTTGTTTCAGGAGAGGGAAACAAGAGGGCATATGCATGTGTGGATGTGCGTGTTAGAGCATTTTCCAGTTTGCTTGGCTTTACTGTATGTTTATTAGAGAAATTGATGCTGCAACAGCTGCTTGAAACAGCTGCAGATTTGAGCAGAATCTAGTGGTTTCTGGGGTTTATTTGACTGCTAGTATTAACAGCCTGGCATTTTCTCTTAAATGTTAAAAGGAAAAATTGAAAATAATATATATAAAGTCAACAAATAAGAAAAAACCTTGCTTGTAATGTGGTGTTTTATTGTATGCTCATTTTTTTTTTTTTTTTTTTTTTGCATAAAAATATTTTCTTTCTCGCCTCCTGTAGCAGTGGATAAACACACGTAGAAGTACCGTACCTACGCTGAAATCGCATGCGCTTGTTATATTTTTTTTCAGTCCCTTATCAGATCCACTTTCCAAGGAAACAATAAAATGATCTGTGTGTTTATTCATGAAATAGATAAATGGCTCCTCATTTGATTTGTAAGGAGTTTAGATGCATAAACTTTTTGTATTTCCATTATAAAGTCAATGGAAGAATAAACTTGATTACTGGTGTGACTGGAATAACAACAAGCAGCATGCTGGAGATCAAAGCTTCTTGGTAGCAGTTGCTTAACCAGAATCAGTTGATGCCTAATCAGCTGCCAATCTCAATGGAAAAAACATTACTGTCAACTAGCTTTTTTACATAAGTTGTTAATAATATTGCCAATTCGGCTAACGATGTCAAAAGCATGTTGGGCAAAGTTACAAGACAGCCATTTCTCGGAAAGTTTTCTTCTTTGCAACTGGCTGAATGCAACTTATGGATAGTTGTCTGTGCACATGGGGAGAAATATGCAAACGTCTGACACTTAGGCATAGAAATAGAAAACACATCCTTAATTGTGTGCATTGCATGGATGTTTTGAAGTGAGTTGACTTCATAAAGGACACAGAAAAGAGGCTTATAACCATGTTCCACAAGGCTAGATGTGGCTTCGTACTGGAGTACTTGGTGCTCCCAAAGGGAGCAAACTAAGGTGTTTATATGACAGAAAGTATGCACCTCACTTGTGAATTATAATATCTGAGTGCAAATTAGCTGTCATCTCCACAGGAATACATCCAAACAGGGACATATGAAGGCAGAGCTGAGTGAACACACACAAAAAGAGTAGGTGAGGAACTAGAACAATGTGTGATTAGGATCTCAGTGTCTCCCTTCTTTTCCCCTCTTTCCTCATATTTGGAAGGAGTAATTGGTATTGCATATGGCTGTCCAAGCATGGCGTTTAATTGCTTTTATTCTGTCACCATCATTGCAGCAATCCCCCACTGCAGAATTTGCCAATCAGTTCTGGGCACTGTGTAAAACTGCATCGATGGCACAGGCCTGGCATGAGAAAGCTGCTTTTTGTTCATGTAGAGAAGAAATTTTGTCCACCTAGCTGCATTCCTTAAAATACAATCATCATGAACAAGTGGTTCATTTGTGTGGGTTAAGCCTGAGTCTTTGTCTGTGGTTTGTGGGCTTCTTTGTTAGTCCATAAGCAAGGCATCTTTTTTAAATAACAATAACCCTGTTACCCCAATATGCATTAGGATGAAATTGATGGCTTGTAAAATTGCATATGGGTATCTGAATTTTTCTTTAATATGCACATTTAGGATATGTGAAGCATCTTCATATATAAAGGACGGAAATATGAAGAGAACTGTTAAAAGTAAGAAGATTTATGCAGTGATGAAGATCTGAAGTAGATGATGGACTTAGAAAAAGTTGAGAGGGAGATTAAAAACTACAGGAAACACTCAAAATGAACTTAATGATGCACAAGCATATAATTTGGTGTCTTTTTTATAGCTGCTGCAATGTTATAAACTATTTCTAGCAGCATATTTGTGAGATTACTCATACTAGAGGGCTTTATAGGGTTGAGATCACATAAGTCCCCAAAGGCAAGTGCAGGGCTTTGAGCCACTGCACTTGTTTGCCTTGGGAAATGTTAACATTTAAACACTGATCACTTGTTAAGTCTTTGAATAACCTCGCCCTATTCTACTTCTCTCTGAGCTGATACACGTGCCCAGGTTCCTCAGGTCAGCTGATCAGCTGCTACTGGAGGTGTTGAGGACGTGGTGGAAGCTCAAAGGGGTCAGAGCTTTTTCTTAAGCAGCTTTGTTTTGTATTGCTCATATTTCTCTTATTGTTTCTTTTATTTCAGTTTTTTTCTTAAATTTAAATATACAGTATGTCTTTTAGTGTTTTACTTATTTCATATTCAGCACTTTGCTCAGTGCTGTCATAAAGTGATTTATACATAAAGTTGGCTTGGCTGGACTAACCACTAAAATGAATGTTGTTTATTAGTTTTCTTTACATTTTATTGGTGAAATTGGACATGTGGCCAGTTTTATTACAGTTAGTGCCCACATTACTTGTATTGCAATATATCAGACCATAACTTTAACAATTCAAACCAAAATCCACTCCAGTGGCTTGAATCAAGAGAAAAAGCACTTACAGAACAGATATCTTTTCTTTGATGCTGTCATTTCAAAACGGCATCAGTAAATTGGCATGTGGCATAACTGCATAATTTGCTAAGAAGTAACAAAGCCTGTTTTATTCTTATTTAACCTAATCTGCCCAAAACTAAAGTCTCAACGTTAAAATGCCTTTTTTGAAAAAAAGGGGAAAAAAAGAAAGAAACTTATGCTTCTGTTTCAGTTCAAGAGGAAACTGCCCCTTAGAGCATCAGGTGCTCTCTTTTCCTTCTCAATTAGCTTACCCTAATGGCTCATTATTGATTATCTGTTGAATAGCCGTGTAATGCTGTAAACAGTTTAACTGTGATGTCCTGATCTCATGAAACCACCAGCGTATGATCCCCCACTTGTTAAACAAGCGTTACCCCTGTTTGAGCCTGCTTAAGTTAAATCCAACTGAGAACAGCTGTAGAATTACAGACCTCCTGCTGCTCCACAGAAACAAAGCCTTGAGGACAGTGGAGGAAGTTAGCAACAGTGCTATATTGTTTCTTCTTTATTAAGATTACGGGTCTGGTTCTTTTATGCTTTCTTTCATGATTAATGAAAATAGGTTTTGAAAAATATCAATGGTAAGACATTGAACTGGACACAGAGCTGACATCCATTCTACTGGCAATGACAGGCCAGTTTACAGTATGTTTTTAACGTCTGAATATCTTCCTGTAAGGCAGTGGCTCCTAAATATTTTGGGCCATGACCTCAAAGATAACGTATGTTGGTGTTTCGGAATCCCTGAGACGAATGAGTTCTCAATTGTGTAAGATCAAATAAGTCGTAAAGCCAAATTCAGATTTTAAAATAGCACCTGAACACCTGATGGGAAAAAAACTAAATGTAAGGCTTAAAAGATGTTAGAAATTTTATAAATAAGGAGGATAAAGTGTTTTTTAGTGATTTTGGTTCACCGTGGTATCGAAGCACCTACAGTGTACAGTTGTGTGAAAAGGTGTTTGCCCCCTTCCTGAGTTCCTACTTTTTTGCATGTTTGTCACACTTAAATGTTTCAGATCATCAAACAAATTTAAATGTGAGACAAACAGAGTAAACAGAAAATTCAGTTTTTAAATGAAGATCTTTGGAAAAAAAATCCAAACCTCCATGGCCTTGTTTGAAAAAGTTATTGCCCCCCTGTTAAAACATAAAATAACTGTGGTTTATCACATCTTTGGAAAACTGAGTTAAATTTCTCTAGCCACAGCAAGGCCAAATTACTGCCACACCTGTTCTCCATTAAGAAATCACTTAAATAGGACCTGCCTGATTAATTTAAGTAGACCAATAGATCCTCAAAAGCTAACCATTATGCTGCGACCCAAAGAAATTCAGGAAAAAATGAGAAACAAAGTAATTGAGATCTATCAGTCTGGAAAAGGCTACAAAGCCATTTCTAAAGCTTTGGGACTCCAGCGAACCACAGTGAGAGCCATTATCCACAAATGGTGAAACATGGAACAGTGGTGAACCTTCCCAGGAGTGGCTGGCCGACCAAAATTACCCCAAGAGCACAGCGACGACTCATCCAAGAGGTCACAAAAGACCCCAGAACAACATCCAAAGAACTGCAGGCCTCACTTGCCTCATTTAAGGTCAGTGTTCATGACTCCACCATAAGAAAGAGACTGGGCAAAATGGCCTGCATGGCAGAGTTCCAAGACCAAAACCACTGCTGAGCAAAAAGAACATGAAGGCTCGTCTCAGTTTTGCCAGAAAGCATCTTGATGATCCCCAAGACTTTTGGTAAAATACTCTGTGGACTGACGAGACAAAAGTTGAACTTTTTGGAAGGTGTCGGTCCCATTACATCTGGCGTAGAAGTAACACGGCATTTCAGAAAAGGATCATACCAACAGTAAAATGTGGTGATTTTAGTGTGATGGTCTGAGGCTGTTTTGCTGCTTCAGGACCTGGAAGACTTGCTGTGGTAAATGGAACCATGAATTCTGCTGTCTACCAAAATATCCTGAAGGAGAATGTCCGGCCATCTGTTGGTGACCGTGATTTCCTACATTCACGCTTCAACTGAATGTAAAAATATGGTGACACAACATGGTAGCCAACACCGAGCCTGTGCGTTCAATGTATATATGAATAAAACGAATGGCAAATTCAGAGCTTACAGTGCAGGAGCACTTCAGTTCGTTGATGGGAGTGATTACTGATTAATGGAAAAAACACTTTTGAACAAAATAATCTATTTTTGTGACACATACATAAAAGGAGAACTTACACAATGCCCCTTTAACATTCATTTAACTATTTTTGCAGACACAGCAGCAGGTTGAACTCCGCACTGTCCAGCTTGTCCAGTTCAGACTCTGCATGAACTTTCACGCACTCTGCTTAATGTGTAGAACATTCCAAAGCTTAAATTGCATTTAAGAACATAGTTCAACAATTTTATCTTTACTTCTCTTCCACATTTGATTTTCTCATTTTTTACGTCATATAAACTTTTCTAAATTGGTTGCACTACATGCAATTTGAAGAAACTTCCATATTGCATTGTGTATTTTTTTTTCTGATTAATAGGCCTTGGATTGTTAACACTTGCATCATATTCATCACATCTATCCGCCTATTTATCTGCCTCTCCAGGCTTACACAAATCCTCACCCACCCACGTGGAGTCAGGAAGTTTTGGAGTATCATTGCTGAGGCTTTTCTGAGTGTCTGTGTCACAGTTGAGAAAACACACACACACACCGATGTCTGCCTCATTAAAACCTTTCCCATAGATGTACTACTTTGTACAGCTCTTCACTCATCATCACCTCCAGTCCGCTCAGCCCCCTTCTCCCTTTGAGCTTCACTGCTTATTTTCATCAAGGCTTCTCTCCCCTCTTTTTTCTCTCCATCAGCCTCTCTCTACCTCTTATCCGCAGTGGGCTTTGTCGGTGGGCCGCCATGTATTTATTTGCTTTTTAAACCTCTAATCGTCCTTTATTGTTCTTCGTGGCGTCCTGTCGCGTCAGGAACAAGGTTTCCGCAAAAGTTTTGTTCTCTGTGCTCAAGGCTTGAATCACTGAACCAAGATAATGATGAAGAGCTCTGACACACACAGATCCAGCCTTTTTTCACTGATCACACCATTTAGTGTGTCGGAGTAGCTGAGGTCACAGTTTAGAGTTGCTTTTTTAAACCTCTGTGTGGTTCAGTCGCTTGTCGGTTTGCTGGTCTTACTATAATTGCTGAAACAGGAACCTGACATTATCTCATTCATTCAAGAATCCATGCAAAAGATGGATGAAGAAGTATTTATTTTCATCGTAAGTTTGACTCTGTTAAAGTTTCAAAAAGCTCAGTAAACTGCGCTGGACGCTTGAGTCCAAATACAGTAAATTAAACTTGCTATTTTGAGAACCTATTAAATCCCATAACAAGCACTTACCTCCTTTTCCACTTGAGTCTGCCTCTCATGCAGTAATGATATTAAATCAGCTAATCTCATGTATGGTGAACTTTGAGTCACAAACAGAATTTTGGTCAATACGGAAATTTTTGCAAGTTGGTGGAAATAAAACAGCAAAGCATGCTCAGGTTCTTTTTTACAGTGTGGGCCCATTGATGCAGATCCAAGCTGCCCCCGAGTAAACACATGGTGGAAAACTGGTTTAACATAAAATAACATAAAAACTAAAGTGGTGAAAGTCAACAGTGAGGTTTTTCTCAACACAGTTCAACATATTTTATTCATACTCATGAAGCTGGCATCATATAATGAAATATGTTGAGGATTTTTGACACATATAAAACTCAGCACAAATGGTAAGAGAATTTATGATTGTTGATTATGTCTACTCTTTAAAGTAAAGATGTATTTTTTCTGACCTTATAAAGTATGTTTCTGATTCATTCATGATGATGGCATAGTGATATACCTAAAACCTTTGTTGCTCAGCAACATCTCAAGGCTGAAAAGTATTTCATTACAGGTTGCTGCATCACACCAGTAACTGGATTTAGTTGCTAGGGTTTTTGCTACAGTATATTCATGTACCGTGGCTGATTTATCAAAGAAACACAAAGTGGCATTATCTGAGGGAGAGGAAAAGACCGAAAGAAAGGGACAGGGCAAGAGATAAGACAACAGCAAACATCACACTGACTTATTCTGCCTGGAGAGAGCTCAGAGTACAGGAAGGATACAAGATGGATTAGACGTCATTAGATGGCATGTCACGAAGAAAATTTGCATAGGTTCAGAAGAGCTTCAGTTATCTGTGTGTGGGGTTTCTTTGCTCCAAAAGAGGGGAAAAAATCTCATTTGGCAAAGGGCCCACCAAAACTAAATCAGAGGCACTCTGGAGAATTGTCATACTATTAAAAATCCTTTATTAATTCATGGCAAAACAAAAAATCTGAAAGCATTGACGTGTTGCGACCCTCTGGGTCTTCCTCAGGGTTAGTGTTAGGGTTAGATGGCATGTCACTAAGAAAATTTGTCAAAGTTCAGAAAAGCTTCTTTGATAAAACCAATTAGTGTTCTCTTATATTTCCCTGGAAAGCCTGATTAGTCAACTTTAAAATGTGGTTTAACTTGTAAGGTTTGTGCTTCTGCATTCACCAACTCAACTAAGCATGTGGGCAGTGCCTCCAAAAATGTTCCACAACCCCCTGCAATAAACCCTGGTGTTCACCTTGGTTTTTAGTAACTTGATGGGTTGAGTGATTGCACTCTGCCACAATAATAAGAAAAAAAACAGCACATATCAGCTATTTTTGTACAAAATTCATTTTACACTATCAGGGACCTTCGTAGCATGTAGCAGGGACCACATGCAGGAATGTTTTTGCAGCCACAACAACTTGGCACCTCTTCTTCATGTTGGTCACCAGCAGCTTGGTTAACTTTTGTTGTGCGATGATGGTGTGTCATGAAAAGGTGCCAAATCACACACATCCTGAAAAAAATTGATACTAGCGGCTGGACCATAAAGAGACACAGACAATAGGATGAAAAAGGAGTTAACTCCACAGCAGCTACATGGGAGAAAATGAATCCCGGACGAGCCCCCACTCAGAGACTGCGACCTGAACACAGCTACATAATATGGTTTATTCACCAACAAAGTAGGCCGAGCCTGAAACATCACTTACTTTGTTGGTGAATAAACCATATTTGAGAGTTTGATCTATTGTGTGGATCAATATTTTCTCATGGTGTTGCGTCATCACATATAATTAATTTTGATTAGGGGTGTAACTATTCAGTTTAACCACAATTGATTCATATCACAATTCACGGTTACTGATTCGATTCATGGACGATATTGGTCCATTTAAAACTGTAAAATCCAATTCAATTCAGTGACTTGAAGTTGAATCAAAAAACATCAACTGTGATATGAATCGAATCATTGTTAAACCAAATCTTTACACTCCTAATATTAATATTAGTATAAATATTTTACAAAAGCTCCTAGCACCACCTCACTTTTGGTGTGGAAGCAAGGAAAACCATTAAAATCTTATATCAGTTGTTCGATTGATTCTTTCATGAGTTCTCGCTTGAATTTACTTTTCATGACACATCAGAAAAACCACAAACAACGACTGATTCAAATAATATGGAATATTAACTAGTCTACAAACTACATAAGAGAAAGATTGTTCAAAATTTACACTCAAAATATGTTCAAAATATGTGAGCATGATGATTAACCAAAAGTTATCTTGTGAAAAAAAAAGTAAGATTGTATGAAAATGACGCAAAAAATGAATTAAACCTCAGTTAATTAAAGGGACTTGAGGCAGGAATTTGAAAAAAACCAGACATGAATGTCCCTTTTTTTCATACTAATGGGTGATGAAGCGCTAAATACCAAAAATAACGTTTCCACCCATGTTTCTCTCCGTTGCCTTGAACAGGCTGTGTGCTGCAAAATGCGCTGCAATTCGGTGTCCGAATTTCCCGCGCTGCCCTGCGGACGTGACGTCAAATGACGCTACATCCGTAGTTTTGATGCAGGAAAAGACGGTCACGTTAAATAAAAACACCGTAAGCAATAGTTATGGATTATTCTGCCGTCAGAATACGATCTAGATAAACTGAAAGACCATTAAAAATTGTAACTACGAAGAAAAAGCTTAGTAAACAACATTATAGTTTTCCAGCTCTGTCATGCGGACGTGACGTCACATGACGCTACATCCGCTGTTTTGATATAGGACGAAGCCGGTCGCGGTAAATTCAAACACTGCAAGCGATTGTTATGGATTATTCTGCCGTCAGCAAACGATCCAGATCAACTGAAAGACCACTACAAAGTATAACTACGGAGAGAAAGGTGAGTAAACAGCATCATAGCTTCAGTTTGTGCACGCTCCCGTGACGGCTTGGCTCGTGGCTGCAGTTACCTGAAGCGCCAATCGCGGCAGTCGCGAGTTTCGTTTCTTAATCTTGCCTCAAGTCCCTTTAATAAATCTTCATAGAAAAAAAGGGAAGGATTTCCACATTCAAATAAACAAAGTTAGATGGGTCTGTTAAATCAGAGATTAATGACTAATCAAGGAAGATTAATTCACTATCACCAATTCCTTGTGACATCAAAGTTGTAATCAAAAAGTACAGCATGTCCAAGCTGATCCCACAAGAGTTTAACTGGGTTGAGGTCTGGACTCACGGCAGGTCATGCCATCCTCTGTACTTCCAAATTCTGGAGGTACTCTGTGATGATCCTGCTTTGTGGGGGAGAGGATTGGCATCCTGGAAGATGGGAAATATGGGAATCTCCTTCTGATATGTTGCATATCAGTTAGATGCCAGTCATACATCTGTGATGGTACCACTTGGCAGCAGGAATACAGACAGATTATTCCAGGAGATTTTGGCATATCATGCGGGCACTACCTACATGTTTGGCTGTGATGCTCATTCCACAAAAGCACAATCCTGACAGTTTATTCCTCATAAAGGTGACTTAAACTGATCAGGCTTCCCAACAATGTATAATATTACAAAACAGAAGAAATAATCAACCAAACACAAATTTCTTTTACTTTTTGTGTTGAATTTAACTTAATCAGTTCTCAACTATGTAATCTTGTGTCAGATCAGCCCTGCGATTGTTTTGTGTCTGTTGTTCAATCAGTTGCAATAAACTAAGCTGTTAAAAGATGTTTCTAGTGAAAGATTGAAGTTGTTTTAACACTTGATTAGAGCTGGACTATTTGAGTATTTTAATATTCAAGAGGTAGAAATGTCATATATTGCTCTAGTATAACTGGGTTGTAATGTCATGCTTTTGCATTACAGTGAAAATCTTCTTTTACAGTCCCCTTCCCGTTTTATTTCAGGCATTTTCCTTATCATTAAGCAGTAGCTATTTTTCCTTGCCAATACATTTCATTTTAGATTTGACTGTTCATGCTTGCATTGACCGGCATAAGTCTGCATGATCACATGCTGACATTGAAAACAAAGCACCTACTGTTGTGTTTGCTGGAAGTCAATTTGTACAGAGCTTAAAGGGCAAAGCAGGTGGAAGCTCAAGTGTCAAAACTAAAAAGAAACCTACAGCATTTATCGCTCACAGTCCCGCTTTATACAGGGAAATCACTTGTACATTTGAGTCCACTTTACAGGTCAATCAGATCCATTTTTGTAACATCAAAGAGTGACTGCAGGTAGAAGCTCTAGACTGTGGATGAGCATTCACTTTCACTTTTCATCGGTCAGGGATGTGCACCACAGCTGAGAGGAGGTTACTACGTGTGCTCTTTGAAGTCGGTTCCCAGAGCAGATAATGTTTACATTCTTCCAGTGCTTTGTTCCCTCCATCCCATCTCTTCTTAGATACATCTGTTTTTATTGCAGATTGAAACTGAACCACTGCTATCTATCAGCAAGTTTTTTATGAGCTTGGGAGGCCTAACTCGTATAGACAGGATGTAAATAAATATTCACCTCTGTGCTGTTTTCAGATTATCCACAAGAGGGTGGTGTGCACACTCAGTCATCATCTGAGTAAAGCATTACTCATACTTTTATTTCCCTCTTGGAGATGTAATCAATGCCCCCATGAGCTGGAAAAAGCAGAGGGAAAATGTCCTGAGGCGTTTGTGTGGGGTGTCCGTGTCATTATGACATTACTTGTGAGTGACTCAAAGAAGGATGAGTTCTGAAACCCACCACGTGCACAAACGATAATGTCAAAGTAGCTGCCCTTTACATCATGCTGCACACTACTCCCAGCTTTGCACCCCATCCTTTCAGCATACACCAATGCTGCACACATCTCTGCTGCTGCACACTACACAGCTGCTTTCCAATCTCATATTTTACAAGATTTTTCACAATCCTAGAAACTGAAGTTCAATTTGCTGCGTATCCAATATAAATATGTATATTATTTTTTTGCTTTCTAGGGATTTTTTTTTTCTTTTAGATCATTTGCTCAAAATTACACAGTCATTTAAGTTGTGACTCATCATCTCATGAGACTTTTACACACGTCTCTGCCATACAAGTCAGCCTGTACACACAGCCCCCCCCAGTCCAACCCTGCACACGTTCTGCTCCAAAAAACAACATTCCCGTGATGCAAGATTGGAGAAGTTCAGAGTTTTCTTCATATATCAAATAATATCAGATGACCAAAAATGAGGAAGTGCCCTGATGAGGAAGTTTTCCTGCTGTGTCATTCTGATCACACAAGGCAGCGCTCAGACAAACACAATGTGCCCACGCTGGAATAAGACGTTGTTCAAGTCACAGAGACGTAAAGGACACTCTTAGATTTTATGTAGCATCTTTTTTTTTTAGAGGCAACATAACATTAGCTGTGAAAAGCAGTTATCCTGGAAATAAAGAAAACAGATTTATAGAAATGAAAGATCAAACTGGAGCTTAATGTTATGTGTTAAATAACACAATATTTATGTATTCTATTTATCTGATTTCTAATTTTTATATTTCCTACATGTACCACAATTTTTTAAAATTGTTTTTACTGTTAACCCTTGCTGCTGGAATTTCAAATTTCCCCGATGAGTCTTCCAAAGGTATCAATCAAATCTATAAGCCTAAATATCTCATTCAAATAAAACAGGCCATAAATTCATGGTCTATACTATCTTTACTGCTATTTACAGAGTTTTTTATTTTAGTCTCTCATACAAAACTGCCTCCCGCTTTGTTTATTTACATAACACAAAACTACTTAATTTAAAAAAAAAAAAATCTTTTATATAAAATCTTAACATTCAACACTGAATTTTACTTGAAATGCCTCTTTTTTGTTTGTTTTTGCTTGTTTTTTTAAAGTCTGGATCATCTCACATATTATATTGGGATGAATTGTATTTGTCATCCCAAATCATTCCCGCCTCCCTGTAACAAACTTCCTGTTTAACCATGAGGTAAATATAACAGGCTTCCTTTTCTCTTATCACAGATGTCAGCAAGAACAGGTCAGACGCATTACACAGCAAGTATAAGTATAGCACAACCTGCTGAGCAATAGTATATGCATACCAGAGTGACACACCAGCACAAAATATTGCTCAAATTCTTCAATTACCTGCTGTTTGTCTGTGGAAAACGTCTGTCTGCTTCAAAGTCCAGCTTCAAATGATCCAAATTTCTGTGGCTCCTATTGATGTTTGACTCATTCTTGGAAGCATGAACTAGTGAAAGGGCCCCAGATTTAAACCAAATTGAGTTTCCTCTTTTTGAGCGCCCATGGAGCGGGGTGCAAAGGGAAGCTTTTTACGTCAACACCCCCCCCCCCCCCCTCTCTCTCTCTCTCTCCCCCGAGACAGAAATACTCACAGATTCTGGCAAGTCATCCTGTGACATAATAGTGATTGACAAGAAATGAGTCAAACAGTTGAAAACATATAGTTACCGTAAAAACTGCCACTCTTATGTCTTTTCTTCACCAACTTGCTTAACTTTAATAGTTTTTTCTCTTGGAAATTCTCAACAAAAACCAAGGTACTTACCTGGTAAATTACAATGAATACTCCAGCTGACGAAGCAGCATGCAGCCACACTTTGTTGTCAAGGACAATACTTTTTTTTAAAAAGGCTTGACTTTCAAGTGTAGACTGAATGCTGTTAATTTCACATTCTTCAGACAGTTTGTCCATAACTGATCAGCGTCGCACAGATTGTAAGAACAAAACACACAAGTGTTTTTGGTCAGCTTTATGGAACAGTGACATTTTTTTCCAAAGGGAAAGGCCTCCGATATTTCATTCACGGTCACATTAATCTGCATAATAATGATGATGAACAACCCATCAGGGGCGATTTGAGAGAGAAAGCCTCCAAATTCCCCTTCAGATGCATGTTGATTGTGTTTGTTCATGGCAGTTAGGTTGATGAGGGAGCAATATGGAGGAGGCTGGATGGACACTTGTTACGTGTTACCGTTAGAATAGCAGACATCTCTCGACGGAGAACAAACAGCCAGCGCAGACTGAAATCAAGGCGTCTGCAAAAGCTCTCAGGAATGCAAATTCAAAAGCACTTCATTACTTGCTTTTTCCCTGCAATCTTGTGTCTGAGAGACTGAACTAAGTGGTTAATCAAGCCAAAAACCAAACCATGTCTGAGGGGCCGGGGAGGAGACACCTCCTGCTCGCAGACAAGGCAGAAGTTATGAGCGAATTCAGAGAAATTCCTGTATCTAAGTGCAAATGAAAATACACAAAAATGTGTATGTCTAGGATCCAAACCTAATTAGGAAGGTCTACCCAAGGAAAAGATAAATTCATGCTCACGATTAGCAACCAAATAAAGACTGTTTTGTAGTTTCAGACAGCAATGTGACCTCAACGAGCCCGTAAAGTTGACTTCTTTTTTTTTTCCAAAGGTTCTCTAAGGTCATGTTCATATAGAGTCTCTTACCCATACATACTGTAACATTACCGAGACACGTCGTCTGAACTATTCTGGTGGTAAAAACTTGCCTTTCTTCTTTAAGCAGGACCTTAACACAATTTTAACGCTATGTGAGCACTCACACGCCAGCACTGATGCACAAGTCTTCTGTTGTCTGAAGCTGGATCTGCTAATATGATATCCCAGTATGGAACTTCAGCACTAAAGTTTCATTAAAACTGCCTTAACTGATTTAGTGCCATAAAAGAAATTTGATTCATTCTTACATGTCACTGTTAAATAAGACAAGACAGACTGATTCTGGGTTTTTCTCCTGAAATGGGCTGTTACTGTCTACTGTATGTATGTATGTTTTGTTTTGTTTTGTTTTGTTTTGTTTTGTTTTTAACCAGGTCACACATTATTATAATTTATTCCAAAAAATTATAATAAAATTCAAAGTTCAGAAGCTGTGTGAAACAGCTCAGCACATTTTTGATTCAGTGATCATCAGCTGGTATGAACTGCTAATGGCAAAATTTGTTGGTCTGGAGCATTCGGGTGTGCACTTAAAGGGATAGTGTGTAACTTTTGACCCAAATATTAGCAGAATGTAAGTCATAATAAATTATTTCTTGAGTTAATTTTGAGCACTTGACTGCATGTCGGTGCTCTGAGGGGCTGCCCTCCTCTAAAATCAGACCCTGTAACTTTGCAGGAGCGGATCCGTCTCTCATTGGGTCATGTGACCTGGAGTGCTTTGCTTTATGGCTCGATGACTTTGCTCTCAGCTGATTAAAGAGGTCTGCAAACACAATTCCAAAACACAGATACAGACTGTTTTATTTATTTTATTTTATTTCGCTACTGAAACCAATATAGATACTTCTTATCAATCACAATGTTTATCGATACACTTATTGATATTGTAACGTCATTTAGAATAAACAATAAAGACATTATAAGGTATTAAAGATCCAGTGGTGGGGGATGCTTGTTCAGTAGAAAAGGCCTGGATGTGAAGACAGGTAAAGGAAAGCTAGAGAATAAGGGAAGTGCGCCTGTCTTACTCTGTCACCATGATTATGCAACGGTTCGGTAGATGATCAAAAAGTATCAATAATAGTATCGTTTGTCCAGAATCTTACCTGTACTCCAGTATCGTTAAGATTAGGAAATGGTACCAAACAATGCATCCCTATACAGTCATCCTCAATATGATTCATACCCTCCCATTAAAGATGGAAAAAAATCAGCTGTCAGTGAAATAAGTTAAATTTTACAAAATTGATAATAAATAAAAATTCTAGGAAATTCATGACATTGATTTTGTATTGTGGTTCAACAGAAATATCAAAAACATGCAAAAAATAGAACCGGCAAACAAGCATGATGGGGCTCCAAAGCTAAAATTTTGTTGAGCATTACTTAGAGGCAATCACTGCAATCATGTATTTTCTGTTATGTTCAATGAGATTTCTGCACCTTTTGATGGGTATTTTGGCCCAGTGTCAATGAGCAGGCTGTTCTATTTGGTCTGGGACAGTTTTGTTTGTTTATTTTTTTAAATAATTATTTAAAACTCCAATTCAAAAGCAATATTTTATTTCTCTAAATCATATTTTTATTCATTATCAGTTTCTTTAGTTTCTTGTTACTTGAATTACTATTGTGAATTCAGCCTTTTCTTCAGTGGAAGGATATGAACAAATTTTGAGGACGACTGTAAGTGACCCTAGTGGCTAAAGGTTACGCAGTATCCCAATAAACAATGCCAAGAAGGACAGACATCAGCTGTCAATTAGCCTTAGATTGCTTCATTAAGCCTTTTCCATTTGGAGTTCATCATATGGCATTGAGAAACATAATTCTCAAGTCATAAAGGTTGAAGTGTGTGGCAGTTGGTGAAATTGTGGCTTCAACATCAAAGAGGTTGAGAAATGTTGAGTTTATTCTATGATTTGCAGAAATGTTAACATTTCTCTTCAGGGTGTTTAGGTGCAATTGAAGCGGACAAATCTGAGGTGGTTTCCTCAGCTGCCTTTATTCCTACTGCAAGAGGAGCTCCTGTGAAAATGTTTTACCCTGAAAACTAGGCATGCACGATATTGGAAATTTGGCCGATATCCGATATGCTGATATTTTAAAACTTATGTAGTTGATAACCAATATTGATACCAATATTAAAGCTAAAAAAAATAGGCAGTCATTGCAAATAGCAGTTTTGTTTTCCATTTATAACACTTTGAAAAAATAGGGGTGGGAAAAAATATCGATACACTGAAATATTGTGATATTTTCATATGCCGATAGAAAATCAATATTTAAAAACATGGCATCGATCTATTTTACTTTCAAAATCTCACGAGATTTCATCGTTCTGTTACAAAATCTCACGATATTTCATGAATTCTCGCAAGATTCCGTAACATGACGATGAAATATTGCGAGATTTCATGAGTAAAATAGATCAATACCACGTTTTTAAATGTCAATTTAAAAAAATGTCAATATATATCAGTATATGAAAATATCATGAAATTTTTGTGAATTTTTGAGAGATTTCATAACAGAACGATGAAATATTGCGAGATTTCATGAGTAAACTAGATCAATACCACGTTTTTAAATGTCAATTTAAAAAAATGTCAATATATGATATCAGTATATGAAAATATCATGAAATTTTTGTGAATTTTTGAGAGATTTCATAGCAGAACGATTAAATATTGCGCGATTTCATTCGTGAAATAGATCTATACCACATTTTTAAATATCAATATGATATCAGCTTATGAAAATATTGCAATGTTTCAGTGTATCGATATTTTTTCCCACACCTAGTCTTTAGAAGTTTTAAAGTCTGTAAAAAAGAAGTTTTTCAAGAAGAGGGTTTTTTTAAGACTTTAGAAACAGCGGCTGATCGGTTAAATATTGGTCAAATATCAGTGGGGTGGCCGATGTCCGATTCTCAGTTTTAAGACCGATATACTGTAGGCCGATAGCGATAGGGGGCCAATTATATTGTGCATCGCCACTGAAAACTACATTAGTTAGAAGATGATACGTTTGAGATTACCCTGACGTTCCTGACCAAATCAGTTTTATCTCAGTCTTTCTGTCTGTTATCTCAGCTTTAATATCCATCACAGCTTATAAAATGTAAGAACTGTTTAAAGGCACAATATTCAAACTCAGCTGTGCATGTGCATGCACTACAAACTCCAGCGTGAATGGGGAGAGACAGGCTGTGACAGACTGTGACAAGAAAGCATTGGAATCAGAGCAATAAAACGTGCATCTCTGTTTCACGCTATTTATGTTCTCAGACATGAATTCAGTCACAACCCAAACATGTGCTGAAACTTCAGCAGACTGTCAGAGAGGATTATCTTGTCTGTCCCTGCGACCTCACTGGGAATGCAAGAAAACAAGGGTTGAAATAATATTCTACCTATTTGACAAAAGCCCCCACCCCTTAGTTTCTCGTTAGGATTGGCTGAATGACACCCTGCCACGATTTCACCCACAAACTCGCGTCTTTTTCACACAGCCACCAAAAAAATCACATTGTCTTTCAGTCTTACTCTGTGTCCAAAAGTTTCTCTGGTTTCTCAAAATCATTTAATGACATTATGTCTTGTTGACAATTAAACTATTTTTAAACTTAAATTGAAGAGTTATTTGTCAGGAACGCCTCCACCCTTCACCTCAAAGAGACTCAGATTTATTTTTTGCACGCAGTCATATTACTGATATGCTGCCAAATAACTGCAAAAACAAAGCAAATACCAGACACTTTTAGTTACAACTGTGCTAAAAGGATTATCCAATTGTTGGACTAAATCTATTAGACTGTCCACCTAACTTGGGTATCAGTAGAGTTATTTCTAAATGTTACATTTAAACAAAATCAGCTCCAACAATCCATGAACATGTAATGCACTTGACAAATGACTGTGATTTACTTATGACGTAGGGATTTCTCTCCCTGATCCGGTTATCGTTCAATAGCCAGAAAGTGAGGAATGCGAGTGTGTGAGTGAACCCAGCACGAGCTGACACTCAACATTAGCTTTATGGGTGGAGAATATGACCCAGGGCGCTGCAGCAGAAACAGAGAAGAAGACAGCAAAGCCGAGTCCGGAGGGTGAGACATGAACTGGAGAGAAAAAGGCAAAGACTGGAGCAAATGCCATGAAATAAAATGTGGTGTTTGATCTCCCCAGGACAGGTTACGACTTACTGGAGGAGTGTCTGATCTTATGTAGAAGCAGGGAAAGGCGAGACGCCGCCGGCTGCACAGAGCATTCGTTATGGCCACATAATGGAGGAGGAAAAAGCAGCTCATTTTGACCTGTGTGTATTTGTGACACTGTCCATTCCACTATGAAGATTCATCCACACTTCCTGAAACACAAACCTTTATCTAAAAGTTTCCTCGAGAGGGTTTGGTTTTACATCTGTTGTACTTTCAAATACGCGTTTGTTTTCCGTTTCCTTTCTTCTAATCGATGCACTCAGTACAGTGAAAAGGTATCAGCTTGCAGATGTAAAAGAAAGGGGGGGTTTTGGAATAATGCCCCCCTTTTAGGAAGCAATTGTGTGTGGCCATGTCTTCATCTGGTTTACCTGGGACTCTTTGATCCCGACAGTATGCGGCGGTGTTTGATTCCTGGGGTACTTTGACAGTTTGGAGGTTGTCAAAAGGCCCTCCAGTGTCTGAAGTTAGATCAGAGGAGAGGGGGCCTGAAAAGCTGCCGTCCAGCAGGGAGAAGATCAGAAGAGACGCAAACTTTAGCGAGAGCCATTGTGAGTTACACAGTGGCTGCTAGCTCCCATAACTTTCCCCTTTGTGTGTTTTTTTTTCTTTTTTCTTTTTATATGGCTACCTTCTCCCTTTCTTATCTTCTGCTCTGAATGTTGAATGGCTCAGTTAAAGGTCTGTGAGGTTTTATCTGATTTTGCCAAAAAGAGTCACCTTGTATGTGTTCTCCCTTTCAGCTGTCTCTGGTCTGTACATTTACAATAGTGCACATCTTCAAGAATCATCCCATGTGACGGTTGTATGTAAAGTAATAAAGATTTACAGAAAAATATAAGCCATAAGCACGCTCTCCAGTGTGCAGGCTATTTATCATACAAAAAGCTAGTTCAAACTGATTCATTTTAAATAAAGAATTAGATGAATGCTTGAGATTATTTGAGGCCTTAATCGAAGTGATCAGTCAGTCCAGCTATTGTAATTACCAACCATATTAGCTAATATATTAAATTGTGTGATTATTTTAGTTTTGAGCCAAAGCTGGGGGATTTGTGGAGACCGTTTGTCAGGTATGGAAAGTGTAATTGTGCCCTCTAGTGGTTCAGTAGCAGAACAAAAAAAAAGTTTTTAGAAAGGTATGCGAGGGGAATGTTTTATTTAGCCACTGAGGAGGGGGTATGAAAAAGAAAACAGAAAGAAATGCAGGTTGGACGCTATTTTGATCTGCAGTTTAACATTTGATGCTGTCAAATGGTTTAGGATGTTTCTTGCATTGTGTTAGATTTTTGTCTCAGACAGCTGGACAAAAAAAAACCCAACAAAAAAAAAAAAAAAATACTGGAGTTCCAGTTTCATTGCACTAAAATAGGGGATAATGATTGTTCCATGTCATAATCAAACCTGTTGCAAGAGAAGCCACATTATTTGTTTGTGAAAAAAACTGACCCACTTTTTTTTTCTTCTTGGCAAGCAATAACATAGAAAACGGATACTGTATTTAATATTTGGAATATAATTCCATATTTTTATTGACTTAAGGAGCTGAAATTAAAATACTTTTGCTTCTGTGTCCATAGAGATTTTATTCTCCACTTGTCATCTGTTATATAAGCCTTTCAAGATGCCTTCATGGTCCTTAGCTAATCCCTCTAAAAGTTGTTTGAAGGATTCAAATTGTGTGCACAAATCATTCATTATGAGCTAAGAGGAAATGCCGTTTTCCTCAAGGTCAAAACTCTTGAAGATATTCATGTGTAACTTAAACTGCAGAGTTTTAAGATTGATACTCTTGTGTAGACACTGATACACTTGTTTCGTTTTCCACAGGGAGGATCACTGCAGAGTGTAGAACAGAACAAGCTGTTAAATCCTTATTTGAATACATTTTTGCACATCTGCGACACTTTGCTCAGCGCATGAGACAAAACAATCATTTGTTGTGCGCTCCTGTTATTTAGACGGGATTTCACCCACATTGCCAAATAATAGATTGACAGGAGCGCGTGTGACCTCGGTTCACCACAATGTAAGTAAAACAGGCATCACTAATCGATCGACGGCGCACTCGTTCTTCGCCGTCTCTGCATTTGCAGTCGCTTCCCGTCTTTCTCATCCACATTCAGGTTTCGGTCGTCCTCCGTAGTAATGCCAACCACAGTGAAACTGAACACCGGTGCGCAGATGCCCATCGTGGGACTGGGCACGTGGAAGGTGCGTTTGTTTTGATTTACGTTGCCCTGCCTTGTTGAAGTTAATAATTCACCTGTTAAGTAAGCTAGCTGGGCTTTTCGCCAGGAAACGACCATAGTATCAGATAAACTTTACACGAAACATTAGCCCACGTTTTTAGTGCTAATTGTTAAGAAAATGCACGTAATGTAGTTTAATTTGCGGCATTTATGTTGCTATAGAACCCCACCTAGAGGGGGTACCAGCTGTGGCTAATACATTCAATATAGCTGGTTTCTAGAAACATACGCGTTTGCAAAGCTGTTAGCCGAAGCAGCCCGACAGGAAGAGCTTCCTTACTAAATCATTTAAAACTACCTTTTTAATCCATGGTTGATACGGTGGGTTAAGTTTGAACAGATAATTTCGAAGAAACAGAGAGGTTTCGTGTATTTATATGCAGTTTATAAAACTTTGTCTTATTCACAGTAAAGAAAGGGCACAAAAAAAAACCTCTCCCGTTAGAAAATATCTTTTTTCTACTCATTTATCGTCAGAACATTTGTGCAAAGGTCGAGAAAGGAATATTTTCACATGCAGGGTTCCTATCGACCTTCTGCGAACTAAACAAAAGCTTATTTTCATCTCACTGGTGTGATGTGGAAACTTTTGGCCTCCAGCACACACACGGTGAGAATAGAATCACTCGTGAAGTTGGTCATAAGTGAATTTATGCACTTTAGAAACCTTAACCCTTTGAGTCCTACACTTACCAAATATTGAATGAGTGCATCTTTCCAATCAGTAGGTCTGTTTGAATACGAAGAGTCATATTAAAGGAACGACTTGCAAGATTTGTTAAGATGTGTACTGTTGAAGGAGAAATGAAGATGGCACACTACATAAAAGTGAAATAGGTTTCAGCTTGCAGTGCTTTCAGGACAAATGATGATGTCCTTTGGAATGATGCAGCTGTAATTCTTGAATCTCTATCATGATACATGATGTGAACATTATCTCTGCAAAGCTCAACTCTGATAAAGTTAGTAAAGCAAGTTTTTAGTACATCTAGTTCAGGCAAGGTTTCCAAAATGGCCTCTTTTGGCACAGATTGGCACCATCTGTTCTGCCTTGGCTTTTAGAAGGTCAAAACACCAGTATTTTTCTTTATTACACTTCATGTCAAGACTCCGAGATGTTGTCATTAACCCAATAATTCACAAAGAAGTCATGAGTACCTGTAATGTTTTCTAAACCACAATAGCCTCTCACTTTTTATTTGACAAAGAAATTCCTTACTTCTACACAACAAAGAAACAGAAATGTGGAAATCTAGAAATACATGAGTAAATATAGGAATTTAATGAATGAATTTATAGATAAATTGGAAATAAATTGTGAAAGTAGCTGGTTATGTTCATAAAAACTATAGAATGTAAGTTTTATGTGGGTTTCTATTAAGAAAATACTCACTGGTGTCAGGGACCAGAGTTGTTGCCAGCATCCTTTTATGGATACAAGACAAGTGAACTTGTTAACAGTCTATCATTCTGGTCTTTTCAGTCTCCTCCTGGAAAGGTCACAGAGGCGGTGAAAGCCGCCATTTCAGCTGGCTACAGGCACATCGATGGGGCGTTCGTCTATGAGAATGAGGCAGAAGTGGGTGAAGGTGTTAATGCCATGATCAAGGCTGGCGTGGTCAAGAGAGAAGAGCTTTTTATTGTTAGCAAGGTGGGCTCAAAAGCTGAGTGTGTAAATATCTTTTTACGGTTGTGTACTAAACAGCATTTTGCCCTGATTGTTGCTTGTTTAGATAGCAGGCTGCAACATGTCCGTGGAGTTGAATTCCTGAACGCTGGCTTCTGTGTCCTTCATTTTTATAGCTGTGGTGCACTTTCCATGAGAAGTCCATGGTGAGAAAAGGCTGTGAGAAGACTCTCAGTGACCTAAAACTGGACTATCTAGACCTCTATCTTGTGCACTGGCCCATGGGTTTCAAGGTGTTAATACTGCTCTCATTCTTCCTAAATCCATCTGTCTTTATGATAAAATCATAGGAAAATGATGTTGGCTTCAGGGTTTTAAAATCTTCTGTCATGTTACAGGCTGGAAGTGAGCTTTTTCCTCTGGACAGTGCTGGAGAGACAATCAATGACAGTACTGATTTTCTGGAGACATGGGAGGTAAGATTTTATCAGACAACACTGACAAACGGGTAAAACCTGTCGAGTTTAGGAAAACAAAGCCGGACAAGCAAGAAGTGTGAATCTGCAGGCAGAAAATATAGAGAGCTTATGGAAAACTTTCAGTTCCTTTAGAGATTCATATAAGAAAAATTAGTCCAGAAAACTGTCTGGCTACAGATGATAATAGTAGAATAGAGTGATTTTGGGGGCCACTTTGCCCCATGATGTGGAACTTTTCAAACCATGTTGATTTATTTTCTGTAATCTGTGTAATTTAAGCTATAACTCCTTCTTAACCTGTGGAGGACCAATAATCCAATTATCAGAAATGAATAGATAAATATATATTTAAAAATACAATACAGCAAATGAATATATACGTACATATGCATCAGTCTAACAATAAAAGAATAAATATAGAAATACATGAGTATATGCAGAAATTAAAAATAAATTCATGCATTGAAAATAAGTGTAAATAAATTAAAAAATATAGAATTGTCCAGTTATGTATTTCCATATAATAGAAATTTTGGTCCTCCATAGTGGGACAGGAATGCTTGCCGTAAACTGAAGCTATGGCATTGCTAGGAGACACAAAACTGATTTGATATCAACCCCCCCCCCCCCCCCCCCCGTGGTTTGTTTTTGTCAGGCGATGGAAGAGCTGGTGGATGCTGGCTTGGTCAAAGCCATCGGCATCTCCAACTTCAACAAGGATCAGATTGAAGCCGTTCTCAAAAAGCCAGGACTCAAATACAAGCCCGCCACCAACCAGGTACACTCGAGCTTTCCTCATGACGGGCATCATCACTGCTCCACGTACGTTTGCAGAAGATAAAACTAGCATCTGTAGATATGACTGGTGTGATCAGATGATATTACAAAGCTGGAAAATGGATCCATTTCTACTTCTTGGCTCTTAAAGGTCAAGACCCTGTAATTATCCGTCTCCTCCAGTCTGCTATGGTATATAAATGTCTTGTTAAGTCATAATGGGCCGCAGCAGATTTCCTCAGGCGACACCATTTAGCTGAGCTGACCTTATATTGTTTGTGTTCTTTGAGCCATTGTTCACAATCAGTGTCCTGCATGTCTGCTTGTGTTTTCATTACAAGATTAAAGCATCATTTTCCTCCTGCCATTTCTCATCATACACACAAAACACAGAACAGAGGACTCTCATTTATTGAATGATCGTGAGTTTACCCATTAAAACAGGCACTTTTCAGATAAATATGTCCCTTGCATCAAAACAATGATGCATTTTTTGCAAGAATAAAAATATGCAACTTTTGATTTCTAAGATACAAAAGCTGCCCTGTCCTCAAATTGCAAACTGAAAGTGTTTTATGTGATAATCATTTGTGGAGTGTCTATGAAAGGCTTTAATCAACATTGCACAGGTGTAGACTGCTTAAACACCTGGTTTGTACTGTTGTTTGTTTCCCTGTCAGGTGGAGTGCCACCCATACCTGACCCAGGAGAAACTGATCAACTACTGCCACTCTCAGGGCATCTCAGTTACTGCTTACAGCCCCCTTGGATCTCCTGACAGACCCTGGTTAGTAAGAAATCACAACTTTGCCTAACATACATAAGAAATGAGTTTATGTTGATGATGGTGTCCCGAGTGCTGGTTCAGCATTTACCAATAAAATCCAGCCTGTGGGATCTCTTTGGTTTGTTTCAGCATGTGACTGTGGTTCCTCTTTGTCTATGTAGCTTGTTATTGTGGCATATTTTGTCACGAGACCTGCAGTAAATAAAAGCACCAGCAAGGTTTCATTTATTTGGTTTTATTTACCTCCAGCAGTGTGAGTGCTGGTAGAAGTCTTGGATAACTAATTTAATTGCAGGGCTAAACCAGACGACCCCTCACTTTTGGAGGAGCCCCAAATCAAAGCCATAGCGGAGAAGCACAAGAAGACGCCTGCTCAGGTATTATTTCAGATGCAAAAGAGAAATATGTGGAAAACCAGGTCATAAATTTTGTGAGACCTGATCATGCTCATGTGTTCATTCTAGGGCTGTTGGATTATTTAAAACTTTAACCTGATTAATCACTGGATAGCTGTGGATTAATCATATTCCAAAATGTAGACACTTTGTTTGCGGTATGATGGAAGCTAGGTGTTAAGCCTGAAATTGCAGCCTGTATAAATGCATACCTGGTGCTTTAAGCTAAAGGTGTTCCGGTGACATGAAGATTATTTCTGTGCTGTCTGCAAATGGCAGCGTCTTTAGTGAGTGTTCCAGCTGTGATTTTCCGTTCTCGAACATCCCGTCTAAATTGCCAACAGGTGTTTTCTTCTTCTTCTTCTTCTTCTTCTTCTTCTCTTGTCTACTTCTTGGTTGGCACGCAGTGATTTGGTGCATTACTGTCACCAACTGCTAAGGAGTGCAGAGCACATCGCCCTCCTGCATTAAAATAAGTTAATGTGTTCATTCCACAAATGGATCTCGTCACGGTAACGCGTTCATTTTAACAGCCCTATTTTGCTTCTTTTCCTTCCAGGTTCTGATCCGATTCCACATCCAAAGAAATGTGATCGTGATCCCCAAGTCCATCACCCCACATCGCATCGAGGAGAACTTCCAGGTAATCAGATTAGCAGATAGTTTTGTTTCTGGTTTGTTCTTTTGAAACAAGCTTTCATTCTGCTTTACTTGACACACTTTGGTGCATTAAATCAGTTAAAATGATTGCAGGTGTTTGACTTTGAGTTGTCTGAGGAGGAAATGAAGACGATTTTGGGATTCAACAGGAACTGGAGAGCCTGTCCAATGCAGTGGTGAGGCTATTGAGTTCATGCAGATTTTATTTGTGAGATTGTGAAACTTGCGTGTTAGGCAAGCTCTGACCTTCCTTTTTTCTCTTCTCTAGGAGCTTGAAGCACAAGGACTATCCGTTCAACACTGAATTCTAAAAGAAAAGGAGCTGATTTTCCACAGGATCTTCTCAAACCTCTAAACTCACTCATCCCCTGTTCTTTGGGTCCATGTGGACCATTACTGTGGCTTTGCTTATAACTACTTCTATTTCTCAGGAAAAACAGCTACTTCATCTGTTCCCCGGAAAGTTTAACCTACACACTCCACAGATGTACTTATAACCAATTGAGACTCTCAGATTGAATCATTTGAGATAAAAATCATTGTGTTATTTTAGTTTGAATAATTTGATCTTAATTTCTCTCATCATGATGTGCATTGAATTGGGGGGGGTTGTTGTTTTTTACTGTTATGTTTCTAGTATTGCATTAAGTTACTGAGGGGAAAGACAAAAAGTGCCATATGCAGAAAGTATCAGCTATTTTTTTTTAATAACATATTTCTGGGAGTAGAAAATTCAGTTGTTTTTTGAAAGTCTTACAGCATCACATTTAAAAGGAGGAAATAGTCCTGATGAACCCATTCCCAAAGATAAAACAAAGCATATTTTTGTAGCATAAAATGTAACACTAGAGATGCACTCCTGATTTATCTGAATACTGACTGTTTTCCCTTCGGCATCGGCTTTATGACTTCTGTTATATACAGTAGATAGTCAGATCCTTAGCACTTCTTTGTAAAGCACAGAACATGTTGCAGTATGCTGACTTGCCTTAGTATGGGTCATAAATGGCACTTTGTAGTCCTGTGTATTAATCCTGTTACATAATCACTACTTTCACTTCCCTTGTGATCAGCATTACAATAAAGTCCTGTGGGTCAATTTAGATAGGAGTTTACTGAGCTTTGATGTCTAAAAATGCACAAACACACAAAATTGTCTTTTTGGGTAGTTTAAACATGTCTCTAACCCACTTCTGTTGAATTTAACATCTTCGGGAAAGACATGAATGCATCCAGATTCAAGCTTCATGCTAACATAAGTTTTTACCAACTTTTATGCAGCTTGCAAGCTTCTCTGTTAATCAAACCCCAATAAGTTATCATGAATTATTCCTTATTTTATCTTTTCCTTGGCTTGTTTCCTTGACCCCAATGGGAAAACAATCTGAAGTTAAGGAAAGATGGTGCAAGAAATCCACAAAGAATCTGACCATGTGCTCACTAAGCTGAGATACTAGACCTTCAGATGATCAGTACAAGAAAGAGCAGGAGATTTTGGCACATTATTGTGCATTTAGCTGTGTTGTTCGTTCGACAGAAGCCCGATCCTCCTTACAAATTTTTCCTTGTAAATGTGACTAATCAGATTTTCCGATGATGAAAAAGTACAAACATCAACTAGAGTGTCTCAGGCAACACCCTCACCGTTCTGTGTTCAAATAAATCCATGCAAATCTCAGCATGACAGAGGAAATTTAGTTGTGGCTTCAGATGATGCCACCACAGACATTAGGTTATGACAGCAGAAAGCTGAGAAGGATTTCTCAGTCCTAGTCCTTGGGGACCACTGCCTGGCGTATTTTAGTTCTTTCCAATTTCAGCACACCTGATGCAGATTAACTGAACTGCTCATCAAGTTTTTTTTTGCAATCTTGCAAATGAGCCATTCATTTGATTTGGTGTGTGTCTGTAGGCCTGAAAGTGAAAGTTGCAACCCTTTTATGACGCATCACTGCTAATGTACTCATGACACAAGCATCCACCGTTTCCCATGAAATATTTACTTCTACAGGACACAAAATAATCAGTACAAGCAGCTACAAATTGGACACATTTGTCAAGTTGCAGTCTGATCACAGTTTATTCTTTTTTTTTTTTTATTCTATTTTCCTTTTTTCAAAAGTGCAGTGTAAACCAGAAGCTGTGCAGCATCATGTTGTCTGAGTTAGTATTCTGTACCAAAGGGGAAGTCTTTGTGTTTTGCAGCCCTGTGGAAAAAAAGACAAGGAACATCCTTTACTTAGAAGTTGTTTACTCAATAATGAAACCTCATGGTATTATTTTTTTAATTAACCTTTTCTCATACTTTCATCTCTACTCACCACTGAGTTGAAAATCCTCTCCAGTTCTTATTCAAGCCCAACAAGGTCGTCATATCTTCTTTGCTTAATTCAAAGTCGAACAACTGAAAAGACAAAGATAGCTGAAACTGGAGAATCTACTGTTAACGTTAGATCTAAAGCTGTTTATCCATCTAAATCTAGATCAATTATCTACTCGATAAACTATACCTGGATATTTTCTTTGATGCGATGGGGTGTTGCTGACTTGGCAATGACAATCACGTTCCTTTGGGTGTGGAACTTGATGAGAATCTGAAAATTAAACAGGAGCAAAGCAATAAGTCTACCATGATTATTGCATCAAATTGGAATTATACTTGGTGAACCACCGAATCTGATGCGTATAGTAGCTTGCAAATGCATTCAGCCCCCCTGGCAATTTTCAAATTGTACATTTAAAAGAAAAAAACAAATCTTCAAAAGCAAAACTGTCCCAGCTCCTTCAGGCTTCGTGGGTTCCCCTGGTGTACAGCAGTCTTTAAAGTCATGCCACAGACTCTCAGATTTAGATCTACAGATTTACACGTTTCCCCTTGAACCGCTCGAGTGTTGTTTTAGCAGAATGTTTACGGTCATTGTTTTGCTGGAAGGTGAACTTCTATCCTGACCTTAAATATCTGGAAGACTGGATAGCACCATCCATCATTCCTTTAAATCTGACTAGTTTCTAAGTCCCTGCTGATGAAAAACATCCCCACATCATGGTGCTGCCTCCACCATGCTCTACTGAGGGCCATGCTGGATTATCCAATAAGCACTGTGGACAATTTAAAGGAAATAACAAAACAAAACATTGATCTTATATTTCAGATAAGACAGGAATAACCAAGGAAAAACATGCAGATATTTTTTTAACTTTAGGTCAGGTCCAATTGTTCCAAGCCATGGTAATGCCCTACTCCTACTCCAGCTTCTGTTTGGATCAACACATAATGGTAATGGAAAAAATATGGACAGAAATCCAAGAGCAGCACATCCTATCTTTCATCCACCATAGAGAGAAAAGAAGTCAAGAGAAAGATGGGAGAAAGATTGCTGTTGAAAGATTGAAACTTGAATAAGTAAATGAGAGCAGAATAATGAGATCTTCAGCCAGACAGAGAGACAGCCCTGTCTTATAGAGAGGTGGGGAAGATGGAGAAAGAAGCCTTTACAGATAAGACTGAGCTGGAGAGCAGGTGAGAGGCTGCTACAGCTGCATGTGTGAAAACAGCCAACAGGAACTTTTAGTTTTAGGCAGGTTTATTGTGGTGCCATATTGTAAAATTTAACGGGGCTTTATAGGATTATCAAAGCTTGGATTATTTTTTGTAATCCACCTCTAATTTGTGCGTCTTAACTTTTTCCCTGACTTTCAAGGCCTTCATGATGCCATCTGCAAACTCTGGGTCACTGAGATCATGTGACACACAGAGCACACAGGAGACTCTTGTTTAACTAATTATGTGACTTGTAAAGTTAGCTGGTTGTACCATAGTTTATTTGGGGGGTTCAAAGGAAAGAGGATGAATACATCTGTGCAACTTCTCATTCAGTTTTTTTTTTTGTGTGTGTTTGTGTTTTTGTTTGTGTGTTTTTTTTGTTTAGAATGTAAATTACAGGATGTAAAAAAAAAAAAAAAAAATATATATAAAATATAAATGGAAAGGTGGTTCACTGTATTTGGTGAACCACCAAATATGTATGATCACATGTTTCTTGGCTCACTACACAGTAACGTACTTATACTGTCTCCCACTGTTAAACTCATTTCCACATCTTGTAATTTACCATATAATCATCAATTTTCCACTTCTGACCTACTTTTCTACATTAAATATTTTCATATGAAGCAATTGTGCACATTTCAAGGGTGTCCGTGGTGTGAATGAGTGCCCACTCACCACAACGTCATCACTCTGACACAATATCTACTTGTTTACTAGTTTGTAACAGACTCGTGCTGCTGCTGTAGGGTACGTGACCTACCCAGTGTGAGGCATCTTGTGCAGAAGCATGATGATGCTATCAGTGTACAGCTATACTGATATAACAGACTGTTCCTTTATTATTCTGAGGGTTTAATAATTCTGTTGATTTAATTTAAAATGTTCTCCAGCCTTACTCCATCAAAAACGGTAAATAAAGGATAAGCATGAGGTAGGGATCTAATTTCTTACCTGTGCTGGAGTCTTGTTGTACTTATTAGCTATTGCCTTGATGGTTGGTTCATTTAGCAGGGAGGGGTCATCAGGGGTAGCCCTGATGTTAAAATGAGAGAAAAAGGTCATTTTGAATTCTCTTGGCCTGGGGATGATGGATAGTGCATCTTCTCACCATGGTCTGTCAGGAGAGCCCAGAGGGCTGTAAGCCGTCACTGAGATGCCTTTAGAGTGGCAGTAGTTGATCAGCTTCTCCTGGGTCAGTAGCGGGTGGCATTCCACCTGAAAGAACACCCAAATGTTTTCATTTTTTTAATTACATTATGCTCCAAAATAGAAATTGTGTTTTTCTTTACCTGGTTGTTGACGGGTTTGTGTTTGAGGCCAGGCTTGTTGAGTATGGCTTCAATCTGGTCTTTGTTGAAGTTGGAGACGCCGATAGCTTTGACCAACCCATCGTCCACCAGCTTCTCCATCGCCTTTTAAAGAAATAGCACATCCGTGCATGTAAAGACACGCATTTTTCACAATGTTTGAACATATTTGGTTTGAATTCACTGCTTGCAATTAAGTTGCATTCCCAATGTTCCCATAGATGAAATGATTACAGACCTCCCAAGTGTCCAAGAAGTTGCTGTCATCAGGGATTATATTCTTTTCTTCATCTAGAGGAAAGAGATCATCTCCTGGCTGCAAAAGCAAAAGCAGAAGTTAAAGCCTCTCATGTTCTAATTGCTGAATTAGCTCCCCCCCCCCTCTTTGGCCAGGACAAAGGTTTTATACTGTACCTTCATCCCTACTGGGAAATGCATGAGGTAGAGATCCACGTAGTCCAGTTTCAAATCTCTTAATGTCTTTTCACATGCTCCTCTCACCAGGGATGGAATGTGGAAGGTACACCAGAGCTAGGAAACACAAAAAACATTTGCAAACACATTGTACTGTGATTGATTTCAGGTAGGTAAATGTCTTAGGTCTCTTTCCCACTGACACAGTCAGTATATGAGTGTCCACTGCAAGCAGCATGAAAGATATAGCAAGAAGTTATGAGTTGTTCCATTTGTTGGCACAAATGCAGCCATAAGTTGGTCCCCAAATACTAATAATGTAAAGCAAACTTCTTTTACTTCACATCTATGTAGTTCTCGAATGGATTTAAAAAGGAATCAGCCCCTTAAATTGCACTAAAGCAATGCAGTCCACACTGGTGTTGTCATAAAGAAGAGACATTACAATGATGGTACTGATTTGATGAAAATATAGTGTCAGTATTTCATGAGAAGTTGGTTTGTGACTCTGTTTAAACTCAGTCCTGAGCTGATCAAGATGGTACTAGCTGCAAGGATTTAGCCACCAGGTGGAAATGTGGGTGGGTCTAGATTAGCATATTCTGAGTTCCCCTCCATTCACTGAGCAAAGATTGGAATTATACTCGGGCTATTTTAAGGCCATGAGCAAAAACTTCAAAATGTACTATTTTGAGGACTTACTAGGGAGATTGATTACTGCCAGAGTAGGATTACAAAAGATACAACATCTCTGCAACCAAACTACAACCATGTTTTTTCATGTTAAAAAAAGACGTGTAAATTGGAATTATCTTAAGGTATACAGAACAAATGTGAGTGTAAACTGAGAAAAGCATGACTAATGTAGTTTGTTATGTCTTAAAGACATGGGTGACGTCCATACCTGGAAGACTACCTGAAGACTACCATGGAAGGCCTTAAGGTAATAATAAATAGATGCACCGATCCAGTTTTTTCCATTCCAATCCGATATGATACCTGGGCTTAGCATATTGGCCAGTATGATTCTACTGTTGAATG
The DNA here is from genome assembly GCA_023101725.1 of Atherinomorus stipes. NCBI lineage: Eukaryota > Metazoa > Chordata > Actinopteri > Atheriniformes > Atherinidae > Atherinomorus > Atherinomorus stipes. The sequence continues at coordinate 43,496 of JALJCO010005766.1, forward strand.
AATGAACCATGTACGTTGCCATGTGAGTGAAGGCATCAGGCTTGACATAAACATTTAGCCTGGTTAAAAAAAAAAGGTAACAAATTAACACACATAAATGTACTTAATATTATGTATTAACAAATAAAGTGTACATATGCAGCAAAAAGAAATGATTAACACTTCTCTGCTCTGCGTGATGACATAGTCAGCGTTGCAAACATAGAATTGAAGTGACTAGATTGCTATAACTGTATTATGTGTATGATATTAATTTAAAAAAAAGAAACGACTGGATCAAAATGCTGGATTGACCTCATTCATCTGATATTGGCCAATATCGGAGCCGTTATACTGATCCGGGTATCGGATTGGTCCGTCTCTAATAATAACTACCTGAAAGCAAATTAGAGAAAAATAAAAGAGCCACTTAAACCTACCTTACTAACGATGAATAAATCCTCCCTCTTCACCACTCCTTGGTCAATCATAGCACGAACTCCAGCCCCAACTTCGTCTTCATTCTCGTACACATAGGCACCATCTATGTGCCTGTAGCCACAGCTTATAGCCACCTTTACGGCCTCACTCACCTTTCCTTGCCCTGCCTGCAGAGGTGATTAAAAAGGCAAAGAAAGTGCAAACACATAAACGTGGAGAATTTAAAATATGTGTCAGTAACTTATTTTGTTCCTCCCGGCTTCAGCAGTGAATCTCAGTTTAGAAGTGCAGAACATATCAGTTGTAATCAAGCAAATGCAAACAGCATTTTTGCTGTAATATTAGGGGCTCTTGCTTAAAATGTAGGCTGAAATGCTTTAGCAAATCATTTCAAACCTGAATATAATGGAAAATATTGTAATACATATACAGTTTACAACCATTTCTAATGACTTAACTTCATCAGGCAGAAAGATCAATGTACAGAAAACGGTTAATCTTTACCCTCTTGTAGCAGATTATGTTGAGGTGCAGCAAGTCCAGGGAATTTGTACTGTAGCTACACCACTTTGTTACCTTTAAAATCTACTTTTAAGCTGAATTCATGCATTGGGTGGGGGGTTATTTCATAAGAATAAACAGTGCAGGGTAAACAGATGAACGCCACCAAATAAAAGGAAAAATAAGAAGAGTTAAAACATTCAGTGAGAGGCAGGATCAACATGTGGAAGCCGCCAGTATCACTTTAAAACTGCCAAATGAATAAAAAGCATGGCCTTACCCTCCATGTTCCTAGACCCACTATAGGCATCTTTGCTCCATTACTGAGTGTAACTGCAGGCATCATCTTGCTGATATTATATTCTGGTCTAGTCTAGCACAAAACCTGACAAGCAGATTCTACAAGAAGCAGATGTGTCCTGCTAACTGTTGAAGCATGCAGCCTGTTTTACAGTGAAACAGGAGGAGCTAAAGCGATCAGTGACGCTCACCAACTGAAATACAGTGTGGCTGGCATCTGACTTAATCATTTCAGCTTAGTCATCGCGTGACTTGGCAGGAAAGTTTATTGTTATGATATAAAACTCAGCATATTAGAATATTTTGATATGTTTCTGTCTTTATTTAGATTTAATAATTTTTTAAAGTTTCTTTTAATGCATGTTTTCATGCTTCTTCTGCATGTCGCTGTGAAGCTTTGACGTTTCATGTAAAGCCACTTGTCTTGTACATGGAATGTGCTATACAAATAATTCTGCCCTGTCTTTCTTCTTGCATAATACAGTTTCAGATTACATATCTGGATGCAACAGGGTCTAGGTTAACCCTTTAATTGCCCGCTCTGTTGTTCGAGCATTTCTTTCTTAGGCTCAAACTTTTGTGGGAGTAAACCTGGCTGGACCTTCCTCTCTTGGTTTGGGTATAGTATAATGCCAAAAGTGTTTGTTATCCCATTACTGTTTCAAGTTTTAGCATTGTACAACTGTTACTTCATTATTTACTGTTATTGCAATCATTTGTTTAAAAAATTATTATTATTGTTATTATTATTACTATTATTAAAAGAAAAAAAAGAATTTTCTCTGTTTTTTCCAAGTGTAAGAAGCAAAACTGTGAAAGTGTTTAGTGAAAGTGGTTTTACGTGATATTCTCGCTCAGCACATCTTATTTTCTTGCTTGCTAAGCTTGAGGTGAATGCGTCTTTCATTCTTATTCCTGACATTCTCACCTCTCACAAGTTCTGCCAACATCAACATTTTGATTTGTTTACATTTTCTGACAATAGTAAAGTTGGCCAGTGAATGAACTGTAAATGTATTTGTGCTAGTTTGAAGATTAATGAGTCGACTAATTAAAGATTTGAATTCTGTTTGATTTTTGCTCCAAATCAAATATATAACATTGAAAGCTGTTGGAAATGTGTGGACTGATTTGCTTTATATGAGAAATACTATAATAATAATAATAATGAATGAATGAATCATTATTATAATTATTATTATGAATGATTAGAAATACATGTTTTGAAAAAGAAATGATACAGTCCTGCATAAGAATTAGAGTATATCTCATATGTGAAACATTGTTTTAATCTGTGTTATCTGAACCAGGGTAGATTACAGTTATCAGTAAAATAATTGATCTTAATTCTAACCAGTAAATTCCAGGAGAAAGTAAAGCATCTGCCATTGGATATAGGAAGCAGATCATGCAGCAGTACATCAGTCCTAAGCACTGTCCTTTTACCACAGACTAATAAGTATGAGTTTCCAGTCTGGAATGGCCAAGTTTAAACTTAATCTAGTTGAAATGTTTGGGGTTTATTGCCTGTGTTGACTGCACCAGCAAAATTGTGGAATTAAGAGAAGCCACTAGTTTACCACTTTTGGTAAGACCAATAAGTTTATCAGAGTTTTTTCAAGGCGATTTCATTTGCTACTTAAGATTTACTCCAAGCAGAAAGGTATTTCATTTTATGACACTTGTGTGTATAATAATTTATTCATTTCTTTATTTCTTTACTTTTACTTCTCTTTCTTTGTGTTTTCAGAAGCTGTAAACACGTCATTCATACAGAGTTTCATTGTGCACCATGAAATGACAGTAAGGCTTGAATTGAATGTTACATTTTCTTGGTTTAGTGAAACAAATCCTCATTATGTTGCAGCTCTGTATATGTTAAACAAGTCCTGTCTATGCGTTTAGTTATACTGTTCAGCTCTGTAGACTTGCTAAGTAAAATTGTGGAGTTTGAGCAACAATTCAGTGAAGATGTGTGTTTTGGCCCAGGATACAAAAACAACCTCATTCTGTCTATTTAATGATTTACATGAATAGATAAAAGATTCGTTTTGCTTTCTTGTTGTCATGCATGGCTTTAGTGGCAATACACAAGCTGAAATCAAATGTTTCCCATCATATTCTGTCTGAATTTGCAAGTCCCAAAATAAAAGAATAAATTACTATAATACCATTTTACGTAGATCCTGCAAAAATATTATAAAATTCTGCAAAGTGTTGATCATTTCCAAACAATCAAAGGAGTCGAGTCCAGTCTAAACAAGGATAATTCAGGCTTGACATATGAGGACACTTTGGCTATAAGGAAGCATTGTAAAGGTGTGATGACAAAGCACACATTATCTTTATATAATGTCATTTATAATACTGTTTAAAACAAGACACCTTATCAAGGCCACATTAGCTGACCTGGGTGTGGTGCAGCGTGGATGACTTTGCAGTTTTTTTTCCCCCCCTTAAACATTTAAACAGGTTTTTGGTCACATCTCGTGAGCGATCAGCTGGACCACTTTAGGGCAAAAAAAAAAAAAAAAAGTCCTTCCTCTTTATCATGTGCACTTCCCTCTGATAATTGAGTCATCTCTGGTTGGTGGAACTTGGGGAGGGGGGTGATGCATATGTGTGGCAGTAAAGGGTTTGATCCATTTGAATCGAACATCTATCTGAAGTAAAAAAATAAATTAATTAATTAAAAAAAAAACTGGTGTCTGTTGCATTTTTAACACATTGGTGGTATTTTAGGAATTATGTTAAAACTAATGCAGAATTTTAGCAATATGCTTTGAAACATATAACTTTCCACTTCTTGCTTTATTTCTAAAACAATTTCTGGATGTATTTGGATTAATTTGTCGTATTAATTTTGCAAAATTTGACTTTTTTTGTGTGTATTCTCTTCTAATCACTTGCCATTCCCTTCCAGGAGCTGCTTTAGATGGTCTAGTTTTGCTGCCTTGAGAAAGTGCACACTCTAGTGGAGCTTTCTGGAACTACAGCTGCCTTCAGCTTACTTCAAAAACATGAATATACTGCACCATAATGAAATCTTATCCAATATAATCAATATTTTAACTGAATCCTGACAGTCAGTAAGCACCAGTGCCAAGTTATTGTTTTATTTGATTAATACAACCTTTTTACTGTATGATTAGTGAATCCCATTGAAATACTGCGGCAGTTGTTTGTGTAATATGTTTAAAATAAACTTAGATATTGATTTAGAACTTGTTTTTGACTCAGGGAAAAAAAAAATTCAAAACACCAAAATTTGCTCGTGAGGTTTTATTTACTCTCGAAAAATTATGCAGTCAATCGACACTCTGCACACACAGATACCACGCACGCGCGCACACACTCACACACAAAGTGCAGACATTAGACAATGACATTTGCAAAGCACTGTCTTTGAAAGATAGGCAACATGAAGAGCAAAGGTGCTAAATATTGCACATTCTGATCAGTTTGGGAAGCTCAACTTATCAGACACATTCAGCTTCACTGGCAAAAGAGCCCAAAATTTTTACAGATCACAGCAGCAGCTTGGAAAACAGCTGAGTGACGCCTTACTTTGCGGCTAGCTTGACCAGTATTTGTCATGGGACTGATGTTAATTTCCTGCCCTGACTGAGTGAAGGTAGATGCAACTCTGGAGGAAGAAACTAAAATGAGGTAACAGTTGATGATGGCCATCCTGCACACATTCCAGCAAGTACAGCACGGTGTCATAAAAGTGCTAAAGAGCCTCATTTTTTAGTCTATTCTTTGAATCTTTACCAAATCCAGAAAGACCAAAACAAGTTCCATTTTAAGAGGTTTACATTTGACAGAAGATGATAGCATGGCCTTAAAAAGCTATAGCGCTCACCATATTATTATTGTTTACAATAACTCATTATTTCACTGCTTTATAAACTATTTTTCCCACCCAAATTCTCTTTGAACCTTCGGCCATACCTGAGTCAGATTGTACTTAACAAAAAAATTAACCAAGTAAACAGAGTGAACCAGAAGCGCTAAATAAAGGGGAGGTATCTGAATGATCCAAAGACTTATTACCATTCTGTGAGCAATAATGTACATGGATTATTGCTTGAAACCAGCTGTTCATCTGACTAGCTTGGATATTTGTTGAAAGAGGGATACATAGAGAATTAGAAAAGCCACACAAAACAATTCTCTGTCCCACTATGTGATAAATTAGCATTCAATTTCAAAACCACGTCCAAAAACCCTGCAGTGTTCCAAACTTTCCCATTTCTTTTCGTCTCAGGAGCATTCAGTGAAGGTGGTCACCATGTTCCCCCTTCGCTGAGTCACTGTCCTGCAGTGCTGCTTTGCTGAGCCATGAAATCTACTCTCAGTCCTGGAAGTGTGTGTATTAAAGGAGAACATCTTCTCCAAGTCCTCAAACATGTCGTCAAAGAGTCCTCCACCAAAGCCCCCCTGCTGAAACCCCCTCCTCTGCCTGTTCATGGCATCCCGGTGAGTCTGGAAGTGGCTATCAAACTGTCTCTTTTGGTGGGCTCGATTGTGGGAGTTGGAGTGAAAGTGGTGTTGGTGTCGCTGTTGTTGACCAAAAGGGTCAGAATCGGCGAAAATGTCATCGAAGTTGAAGTTGTAGGACTGGAAGTGCTGCTTGAAGTTATTGTCTCCACCGCCACCTCCTCCTCTTCCTCCATGTCCCTCCCCTGATGATGCACCGTGGCCAAACAGGTCATACTCTTTCCTTCTCTTATCATCTGATAACGTTTCATATGCTGAAAGAGACAAATGCAATTTAGCTAAGCTCAAACATTTACATTATAAGAATTTCAGACAGGTGAGCAGATTCTTCCAAATATTGTATCAACTTTTAATATTATGTGCCACCATATAGACTGACTTCACCTTTTCCTATTCTATACTGAAGTCTAACAGAAGTATAATTTTACTGTTGACAAAATAAATCATAAATTAGAAGAAACTTTTGATGGACAAGGCTCTTACTTGCCTGAGAAATGTCTTTTGGCAGCTATTTGAATAATTATTGTTTTATTTTAAAGAAAAAAAAAAGGTACTTCCTCTTCATTATATAAGGACAAAATACAGTATATAACTCACCCTCTGCTATTTCTCTGAACTTCGCCTCTGCATCTGGGCTCTTGTTTCGGTCTGGGTGGTACTTCAGGGCCAGCTTATGGAAAGCCTTTTTGATCTGTCGCTCAGTGGCATCTCTGGGCACCCCCAGTATGTCATAGTAGTCTCTCTTGGCCAGGATGAACTCTGAGATGAGTAAAACATGCACTGCAAGCAGTAGCACCGACTGCGCTGTGGCCATACTGATGGTTTGGTTTTCACACCTTGAAGCTGTGAAAATAGCAGTTGAACAGCTCTATTAACGAAAGAGGAAGACTTTCAAAAGCATCTCAACAATTAAGAATTGGTTATTAACTATTCAAAGAAAACAAGTAACAGTTTTTCACGAACATACTTTGCCAAATAGTTTAAACAATAAAGTGATAGTTGAGGAAAATAACTCACTGTTTTTAGAAACTTAAACCAGCTTTGCCGTCGAAAAGCTTCTTAACGTATCACTTTTGCCTATTTTCAGTAAGAGAAACCCCACCCTCAAAAATACCGTTCGTGTGTAATGAAAACGATAGATTACCTGGAGACGAGGTGACATACAGCCTGGGGGTACCTCTGTCAACCGCCAACAGCTCCAGCTGATGCGAAACGAAAGCTAGCAGTTGTTGACGAAATGCATTCCCGAGCCGTAACACCACGACTCGCAACGCCATTGGTTAATTTCCTAACACAGTGACTCAGATAGCTCTGATTGGCGGATATTCTGCACGTGGAGAATCTGGGCCAGTCAGAAAAGAACATGGACGAAGCAAGAGAGTAATATACGTGTTTTTTCGTCTTCGCTTTACTTTTCATGCTTTAATCGATTAACGTCTTTGTGCTTCACATTTTTCTTACTTAACAAATTATGTTATATGTTTCGTATGTTAAATACTGTGAGTTTTAAATGTTTTAAAGTGAAAAAGAGAGATTTTGAGAGAGTTTGAGAGGTTTTTAGAGTTTTTAGAGAGTTTTACACTCTCTTTACACTGTACACCTCAGACTTCCAGAACAACAGTGAGTCCTGTTATGAAAAAATATTATGATCTCTGTTGTGGGGGGGATTATTAGGGAGGGAAAAGAAGAAAAAAGAGGGAGTGTATAAATAATAAGTGAGGGGGTAGAGTAAAAACAATCAAATTATAAAAAAGAAAAGAAAGAAGAAAGAGATGATTGTTAAGGGGAGGAGAAGAAAAAAAGGCTATGTCTAATAGAGGAAGGGGGGGGGGGGGGGGGAGAGAAATAAAAACTTTTGAGATGAGGGGAAAAAAGAATGGAAGGGAAAATGGAATGGACTACATATAAAAGAAGGGTAGGAAGACTCTTTTTATTTAAAAGGATAAAAAAATATAAAATAATTGAAAAAAGATTGTAGAAAATATTTAATATGGAAGGAAGAGGAAGTAAGTATATGCAATGGGGGGGGCAGTAGGAGCAAAAGAAAGAGAGAAAGAAAAAAAAAAAAATAAAAAAAAGAGAGGAGCAGGGGGGGAGATGGGGGGGGCGGTGGAGCGGATGTGAAAAAAAAAACAAAAAGGATGATGAAGAAGATGAGGGAGACCACTCCTCTTCCCCACCCCACGAAGAAGAAAAAGAAAGAAAAAGGGGGGGGGGGGGGGGGGTGTGCAGTTTGGGGGGGGGGGGGGAAGGAAATGAATTCAACCCCCATCACCTAAAAAAAAAAAAAAAAAAGAATTTAATTTAATTTATAAAAAAAAAAAAAAAAAAAAAAAAAAATTATATAATATTAATTTTATTTTTGGATAATAATAAATATTTTTTTTTTTTTTTTTTTTTTTTTTTTTTGTTGTATAGATATACAGTTTTTATTAGAGCTGATTTGTCCTGGAATCCAGGGAGAGTTACAGTCTTTGGATAACTATCTTGAGTTCAGTTAATTTGACATCACGTCCGGTACTTTGGTTATAATCAGGAAGTGATCTGGAAGCTTTTTTTGTGTGTGTTTTTTAAAAATTGTCGCCACAGATGTGTTTCTTTAAGGTGTTTTGATGTATTTAAACAGTAGAAATGCCACGTTACTGTGCTGTAAAACTTTGCCGAAATCGTGGGGGGTCAGCATCAAGACAAGACAACAAACGAATTAGCTTCTACCCGTATGCTATCTATTTTCTTTCAGAAAGGTCTACATAATGACTTTTTAAAATTTTTATAATTTGGCTGCTAGTCTTTTTTTCTTTTAATCTATGAATAATAAGCTAGTTTATATTAAATACTTAAGAAAATGTTAATTGTATCATGTAAGAAGTATGAATTATTGGGAGTTTCTTCACCATATGTTGGATAATGATAGTGATACTGGTGATGCAGGATATAAATATTATTTGAGTTAAAGTTTTTTTTTCTCTCTTTGTTTAGTTTTCCCTTACAAGACAAGCCAAGGCTTCAGAAATGGGTGGACAACATGAGGCGGGAAGATTGGACTCCAAGTAGACATCAGTTTCTCTGCAGCGAGCATTTTACAGAAGACTGCTTTGATATCCGATGGGGTATCCGTTACTTGAAGAATACAGCTGTACCCACCATTTTTCCTGCAGATGATCATGTAATATATTTTGTATCATTTTTATTGATTCTTAAATAGTTGCAATGTAATAACTACTGGCTGTGTCTAAGCTGTTCCATTTTTTGTCATTTCTGGTCTCGCATAGTGTAATTAACTCATGGAATAGTTGCACTACAGTTTATTAACTATGATCTATTTTCATGTGCATCATTTCTTTTTAACTTAAGGATGATGACAAAAGATTTAGCACCAGTACAAGAAGCCCTAAGATCAAGCCCAGCACTTCAGAGACTGATCCTGAGCTCAGAGAATTTGAATCACCTCCCAGTAAGAGGCCACTCATTTTGAGGAAAGCTTGCAAGACAGTCCAACCAAATACAGACAATATTGCTGCAGAACATTTAGAGGTGACATTTGAACTCCCTCTGGTGCCAGATGCCAGCATCACTTGTCAATCAAATCTCCCAGAGACACAAGCTGCAGAGATGACCAGTGACATTGGAATGCCAGCTGCAGCCTGCCTTGCCCTGTCGCCACTCAGTGAATCTCATTCTGAAGAGCAGGCTGACTCGACCATGGCTGTGTTGTGCTGCGGGGCACTGGATCCTTTCTCCGACCAGGAGGAAAATGTGGGAACAGCTGCACTTCAAGCTGCACTGGGTCATACTATCCGCTTTGTTCCTGTGGAAACAATTAAGGAGAACCCTTCAAAAATATTTTTGGAGGAGAACAGACCTTGTGAAGGAGAGCACGTTTCTGTGTATGAGCACTCGTACTCTAGACCGGACACTGACAGAGATCAGCTGTGGAACAAAATCTTGTGTTTGCATGCAAAGATCTTAGAACTGGATCGCAGGGAGGAGAGCACTGTGGCTAAAATCCGTGCTCTGGAGAATGAGATAGCCCTCCTGAGGAGGGATAGCGCTGCTTTTAAAGAAAAGGAGAAAGTTTTAGAGGATTACATCTCAACTGTGTTACTCTGATTGACATTTAAGATTAATATCACAGTTGTGCATGTGTTGTAATTGTTGCCTTATGTTAATCAGAGCTGCATAAGCTCATTCTTAGAACATTCGGTTCAATAACACATGCACGTGTCAACATGTTCACATGGTGGCACTGTATGACCTTTACCTACGACGATTCACTGGAACAATGCTCTTCCAACCTTTTATCAGCTTACAGGCCTGTGCAAAAGTTAAAGATTGTTCTTAACATTTACAAATTTTATCCTGCAACACAACAACCTAAACAAATAAATGTAAATCATGACATAATTTTGTCAAAGAAAAAAGGAATGAATTCTGCTGCAGATTATCTGGACTGAATTGACCCACTGTGTCATTATCAAGGGTATGTAGGAGGTATCTGAGTCAGATGTTGTATGAATTCGAATGATAAATAGAAATGATTAATTTCCTGAAAGCACTTTACTTTTTGACTTGTGGACGACTCGTGCTCAGTTTTGTAAAGCACTCAGCATTGCAACCCTGGTCTTTAATAGCAAGTATTTGGTCTGTTACATAATATCTCTGTTAACTGTCTCTTCATATTTCTCTGTTTTCGTGAACTTTGATGATTCATTCTATTCACAAACGGGAAAAATAGGCTGTTCTTTCACGATACCCCGCTGAGGTGCCCTCTGTTCACCTGAATGAATTTAATTGCTCAATTACCTTTTCTTTGCAAGTTATTATTAATTCTGTTGCTGTCAAAAGTGAAAGCAGATCAGGGATCTCCACACTGTAAATTGCATTTTTGGCATTTTTGTTGTCTCAATGTATTATTTTGTGTCAAATTAATAAGTTTCTGGTATGTGCTGATACCAGTTTCTGGTATCAAACACGTCTTAAATACACAAAAAAAAAAAACATTCCATTCAACTCAAAATTTTAAGGCAGCCCTTTTACTCATATCTTTAAGTTAAACATTTTACAGTGCAAGCGGAGTACGTTTGAGGAGGAATTATTTCTTTTCTGTTTTATATTGTTAAATAGTTCAAACAAAACATAAGTACATCTCAAGTAAGTTGAGCTTTTGGATATGTTTGAGAAAGGTCTGAGACCCAGGTGTGACATCTCCAACTTCCTCTTTGCAACCAGCAACCTGTGGGCTCCTGAAGCAGCTGCTGTACACTGAAAATTTAAATAATTGATGCCCATAACGCCAGCTATAAGAGGATAGCAAAGCGTTTTTAAGCAGCTGCTTCCTCAGCTTGTGATGTGATTAGGAAGCGGGCGTTTAAGGAATGATGGAGGCCAAGCTGAGGTCTTGAGAAATCTTTAAAGGGCTGTTTATATAATGGTATGAAGGCAAATTAAAAAAATGAATATAAGGACTGCAGATTGCCTCAATTTAGCACAATATCCAGCCATGCAGTGCAACTTCCATCCACAAAATTCTGCATGAGACGTTAACAAATGAACTTCCAAAAAAGCCTTTTTGAAGCTGGAAATATAACTGTTGCATAGCAAAGTGGAAGAGTTTGGGGAAAAGAGACCCTCTCCAGTTGTAAAGCATGGGGGTGGATGTGTCATGCTCTGGGATACTTTTGCAGCAGACGGATGAGGAACACTATCAGCAAAGAAAAGAATGAATTAATCAAAATACCAGCAAATGGACTTCTCTCAGTGTGCAACATGCGGACAGATCCTAGTAAAGAAAAAAATTAACCAGCCCATCTTTTTTTTCTGTCATTTTCAACCATAAAAATGGGAATAAATAAGTAATCTTACTCAAAGTGTGACAGAGGTATGTCACCTTTAACCTTTGTAATGGGCCAGTCTTTTATTGCATTATTCATAGTACTGGTAGAAAACTTCAACTTTTGCTGCAATAATAATTTAAAAAACATTTCTATATGCAGCATCAGGCAGTAGCCTTCAATTATTTTCATGTCTTACTAACACAACATGCCTCTTTTTTTTTTGTTTGTTTTAAAGAAGAATAAATTGTGATGTATCTGTTTCTTAATGATTGTGTGTCTCCCCAACATGTCTGCAATAATTGTTTTAAACCCCCACAATTACATGTTAAACCTGCAGCAGGATTTATCTCCTGCCTCGCCACCCTCAGGCCCCGAGTTAGTCACCATCGTCTTTTGGCTACATGAGATACCTAATCTTATTTAAAGCGGCTTTCCAGAATTTGAAAAGAAAAAAATGCCACAGGCTGTCTTGCTACAGAATCTCAGCTGCAGTATGGATTGTCACAGCTGTTACTTTTTATCTTTAAGTTACACCTGCTATGAAAATAGAAATGGATCATTAGTTGAGTGTAACAAAAAGAAAACAGGTTCAAATGAAGTGATATTTGGAGTTTGTGCTTATGCAGTAATGTTTCATTCCACACACAATCACCGGCACCATCTGCACACGTGTGCATGTTGGAAAAAGGTTTCTAAATTAATTGGGTTTGAAGTCATTACAAATTGATTGTATGAAAGGTTTGTGAAGGCCAGGTTAAAATGACTCCAGGGTGCTGCATTCAGAGAAAAATGGCTCAGGAGGAATATTTCCCAGATGAAAAATGAAACTGGGTTTCCTGCATGAAAGGATTAAGATAATCAGTCTAAATGACTAAATAATCCTGAAGGCCCATGTCTCCAAGAGGAAACAAACAATCAGAAAACGACTGTGAGAACCAGATGCTTTCTTTAAAGTGACCAAATATACCACCTACTAAATTAAATTAATTCTTAAAGGAATAAACAGAAAAATAAGGGTAAAATGAAGAGGTAATGGGTGACGAAGGTCAGTTTGGTTCTCAGTTAGGTGGTGCAATAATGAGCTTTCAGACTCTTTTTAAAGGCAACAATACCGGTTAGGTTTTCAACTACAGCTAGTTGTCATTTATTTATTTATTACCAGTAAATCTAACACAAGTAATGCACAATTTACAACTTCCTAAGTATCAATAAACCCTCACTGCAAGGTCAGAAGAGTGCTATGTTTGCACTTACCACTGGCACAGATTAATTTTCTCCACATTCTGAAGAGCTTCAGTAAGGAAAGCAAATTAGGTCTTTCTGTAAGATCAAATTTCAGTGAAATTACCAAAATTACTTATCAGTGACCAGTTAGGTATTCATATAAAAGTTTTTCCTTTTTTTTTTAATCGTTTTTTTTCTGTGCTCACATGACTTGAAATAACCCAAAAGGAAAAAAATCTCATGCCTTCAGATTCCCATTTCATCCATTTGTGTTGTCATAATTTCATTGATCAACCACACTTTTTTCTATAAAGGGAACTGTCTATCAAGTCCTTCATGTAGTGAACCATGGCAGAGGGTCTATCATGCTGTGGGACTGCTCTGTTGGTGTAGGTCTGGGTTTTCTAGCAGATCCACAATCTGAAGTGCACAAACAGTACTATGTATCTGAAAAATGAGTTGAAATTTCTGTTGCGGCATCACCAGTATCTGGAAGGTTTTCACTGTGCCCCTCAATGAGTCAATATGCAAAATATCATTTTAGTCAGATGTGCTGAAGCAGAGAAATGTTGAAAACCTTCCAAACACTTAACCAAGAGGTCTGAATTTGAAAATCCCTGGCATAGAGTGAACCATACAGACTTAAAAAAAAGATGTTTGAATATGACAGAATAATGAGTGCTACTGATGATTTCATTCTCCGAATGCTTCTTCTTACATTTGTCTTGTACTCATATTGTAGAATTTTAAATGCATTCATCTCTGCAAATAGTCTAAATTCTGCGCTGCATAATTGCAACCAGCACCCCAAGGTTCTGTTTTTTATCTACAATGTGTTTAGAATGAAAATAGATGTTTGTATCTTCATTATTCTTGTGCTGTTTGCAGTTATTGTCGTGCCTGTTGAAAAGAAAAACAAGTTCAATGGGATACTTATTGATTCATTCTTTGTCTCGGCTTGTTTCACAGCTGCAAACTGTTCCACTTTGACACAAATACTTTTCCTCTAAGCACAATAGATTTGTCTGTCAGGCACATCTCACCGATGCAGAAAGACTTCATATGAGAGACTTTAGTCTTTAGATGAAAATTATGCAAATGCAGGCCCCATAGAAGTATTCTTCTTGGCTGTGTTCATCCTTTAAGTCTTTTTTTCAGCTATAGTAGAGATATATCCAGGGGTTGGTACAGCTGTTGAGACTGGCCAGCAGCATGATGATGGCAAATACTGGACCTGGACAAAGAGATGGAGAAAAATGTGAACAAATACAGCATCACAAATGTTTTTATCATTATTATTATCATTATTGTTATTATCATTTCGTTTTATTTTAATATATATTAGCAGAGGAGTGGTTGAAAAGATGACAAGTCTAGAAAAAAAAAAGGAAAAACCTGCACCACAGAGACAACGTGAGAGGCCAGACCAACCTTGTGTAGGTGCGCTACTGGGGCTCCAGGCAGACCACAGCTGTACAACAAAGAATGGGCTCCAACACAGCGTGTATGCCATTATAATAACAAAAGTCATTTTCACGGTCTTAAGCATTGCGTTGGATACCCCCTTCGTGCCCGTGCGCCCTGACTGCAGAGCCTTTCTTTTCATGTTGAAGTAAATAGTTGTGCATATTCTCATTTGGCAATAGAGCAAAATTACAGCAGGCAGAGCAAAAACTGCCAGAGTGATCCAGCTGATGTAGATCCTGCTCCCCCACGGCTCGATAAATGTCGCCCAGCAGTCGTACTGGTTCACCTCTACCTCCTGGAGAGAGAAGATGAAGAGCTGCGGAGAGCTGAAGGCGAGCGAGATGAGCCACGCTGCGCTTATGGTGATATATCTCCTAAATGAGCCCTCCATGAAGGAAACCATGGGCATGCAGACCGCATGGTACCGGTCTATGGTCATAGCCACGATCATGTACGCCGAGGCAAACATTCCAACCACCTGTAGGTATTTGACGGAGCGGCAGAGGACGTCTGTCCCGCGGAACCTGTGCGTAATTTCAATGGAAAACTGCGGGAGGACTTGGAAAAAGGCGACGACCAGGTCCGCCAAGCAGAGGTGCAGGAGGAACAGCTGGGTCCTTGTGTTTCTTTTTCTCCTCTTCCAGAGGGTGCATAAGAAAAAAAGGTTGCCACATGTTGCAAACACGAAAACCAGCCCCAAAACTCCAGCCCTGAGGAGCGCAAAACGCTCGTGCGCAGCTGCGTCCTTATCTATTGCCTTTACAGGTCTGTTGATGCTGCCATCCATTTGAGTGTAATTTTTAGGTCTAGCTATT
Organism: Atherinomorus stipes; assembly: GCA_023101725.1. Classification (NCBI taxonomy): domain Eukaryota; kingdom Metazoa; phylum Chordata; class Actinopteri; order Atheriniformes; family Atherinidae; genus Atherinomorus; species Atherinomorus stipes. Next base: position 58,560 of record JALJCO010005766.1, read on the forward strand.
TTTTTTATGTCTTCTAATTCCAGGGTTTGATTAATATTCCTTTCCACTGTCCGGGCGTTAGGATGCTGCCATGTTGGTAAAGGTAAAAAGGCAGCACTCTCTTCCTTGCGCGCGCCGCACGTCGGAAGTATAGTGACTTATGACTCTGAGAGGAGCAGCGTCAACCTGAAGGATGGAGGGAGGGTGTACTGTCTGTCGCTGAAGGCAGCGTTATGAAAAACATCCCTGAATCCCTACAAGAATTCACCTTTGACTCTTATTCTGTGTTATGTTGAAATTATAGGACCCTTAACATCCAAAACAAGTCTAACCTTAAAAAGACAAGATATTCTGTTCTTAATTCTACTTATCTTAGAGGGAGACGTACCAAAAACTACAGAAGCTCTGGTCTATCAGTTAACTGTGTTATGCTGCAATGAACTATGCTGCAGTATAGGCAATATGCTTTCATTAAAATGTCATTTATTTTAAAGTGCCTGTGCTTTTTCCTTGAACTTTCTCTGTAAATGGCAGCCCATATTTTTTTTATTTGATTTCAAAGGAGTGACTGAGTCAGAATCCACTGAATTAAAGATGAAAAGTACAGTAATTGGACTTGGAGTTATAATAAAAGCTCTGATATTAAAATTGAGGTGTCCGTATAAAAGTAACAGTGAATGGAGACAGGAGATTGTCCTCCGGCACATACATTTGTCCAACCACATATGGTTTAATACAACGTACAATTACAGATCTCAGAAAGTTATTACCCAAGGCACAACATTACATTATTACATGCTCCCCTCCTCCCCCCAACCCCACGCATCTTTCTCTCTTACCCACAGTTGCTATATAACATACAAGTCGATAATACTATGAAAGAAGTAAATAAATATATAATTTTGTTTAAAAAAAAGAAAAGGAAAATTAAAAAAATAAAGAAATTATATAATAATGATAATAACAATATAATAGACTAAAAAGTAACCGGATTAGGAAAAGATTAACAGGGAAGCAAAATTAACTTAAATTCTACAGCCGTATTATTTTTACTTTCTCTTTTTTATTCAGATAAACTCCCCAAAAAGTTTCCAAATATTTTCATAAAAACTCAATTTATGTTTGACATATTTTGTTATTTTCATTGACATACACTGATCCATACATTTGATCCAAGCTCCTATTGTAGGAGCCATAACTTTTTTCAACAACTTTGTTAAGCAAATTCAAACTGACAAATTCCAAACAAATTTGTGAATTATATCTTTTAGACATTTTGCTACGAGCAACCTGATGAAAAAAACAGGATACTTGAAAATAATTGTTGGATATTCACTGCAACTATAAAAATAAGGATAACCGCAGCCTAAAACTTGGACTATCTGCTGCACACAACAGCGAATAAGTTAAGAAAGAGGTACTGGGTTAAATAGAATCCATAATGAAAAGAACAGAGGGATTATGGGAGTTGTAGTGAAAAATGATGATAGGCAGGTGATGCTGAAACGCAGAGGTGGAGGAGGAGCAGGCATGACACTATCTCAGCACTGTTTGCAGTATATCCTTTACTAAATGGAAACTGGACAAGTGGAGGTCAAGTAAAGAAATTTCAGGCCTAAAAAAATATTGGCTAGATCAGAGGTGTCCAGCTCCAGTCCTCGAGGGTCACAATCCTGCAGGTTTCCCATGCCTCCTTTCTCCAACTCCAACACACACCTGACTCAAATCCATAGGGTTTTTGATTCATTTAATTTGAGTCAGCTGTGCTGGTGCAAGGAGGCATGGAAAAGCGTCAGGAAAGCGGCCATGGAGGACCAACTTTGGACACCACTGGACCAGATGAACAGTATCTGAAAGTACGGAAGCCTCATTACAAATTGTCTCAATGAATGGGTGATTGTCAAGAAGCCATTCAGGAAGGGAAATAATGAGAAAAGGCTGCGATCTGCCAAATTATATGAGAACTGGACAACATTACTGAACCAGCATGCATCATCCTTTAGAGAACAAAACAAGGCAGCAACATCTGAAGAAGAGCTTTGGAAAGTCCTTCAAATATGTTGGAGATCCGTCCCCAGAAATGACAAGGAATCCTGTCTAAGCAGGTCCAGACTTTAAAGAAGAAAGGTGGTTTTTGCCTCAACTGCATTTCCATTTATGCATGTTTTAATGAATCATTCAAACCATTTTTTATTTTCCTGGCAATAAAAAAAAAAGCATGGCACTCCCATAATGTCTTTAATGCTTTCTTATCCCTAACACCTGAAAGGGCCATTTTAGTGATTAAAGACACATTCTGAATAACTTTTCATCTCTTCATTATTGTAAATTGTTACAAAAGGAAACAACAAAGGCATTGGCCATCTTTTTCTTTTGAAAAAATATGCTTAGTTTCAGTTTTATCCTTCCTCAGTCGGACTTGAATGTTCTGTTGTCTTTTCCCACGCCAGCTGCGAATTAGAGAAGAGATTCTCCAGAGATGCGGACTTTGCAAAGCCACCTCTCTGTCTCTGAAAAGGCAATTATTCAAGCAAATTGCTCTACATTCGTGTGTATCATGATGTGAGTGAGGTCATTTTGAAAAGGCACCAACACATGTGGGCTATTAACCTTAAACAGACAAGTTATGGATGTTTCAGATGGTCTACAAAACAATCCATGGCCCTTCAAGCTATTTGTCATTCAGATCAGTCCCAATAACGTTAAGTGATAGCAAAATAAAATAACTGTTTCATTGTGACTAGAAGTTCTGCATCATTTTTAACAGATGAGGGCAATCAGCTTTCTGACTGTCTGTTCTTTCTGAACACATACTGTATACAATATTTAATCCAGACAAAGAGCGGAAAACACTTGATTGGACATTCATACAGCCTGCATGAAATATTTCATCTTTTTATTTGTATGCTTAAGGATTCATTTCATTGTGTGACAGGCTACTTTTATCACAAATTAGTTCCCAATTAAAAAACAGTTATCTTCTTTTAAGGATGTAAAAATCACTGATTTAATCAAGTGAATATCAAGCGTATCTGATGTTTTGACAGTTTAAGTGTTTCTATTGGCAGATTCTATTTTTTTGTTAACATAAATCCTTTTATGAATGCCGCATACTGTACTGCTGTGAAAACTAGACTAGTTCAACACTTTTTTTTCTTTTGGTTACATTTTATAGATTGTTGAGTTTTAATTCTTTTAAATTCATATTAGAAATGAACATATGAGGATTTGGGGTAAAAGAAAGCTCTTAATGTTGCCTTTATTAAATAGCAGCAACACACTAAAGTTTTCACACTGGGTTCCACATGTACTGTGAACACTAATCATCTGAAGTGTGTGCCAAAGTGCGTAAATCATGTGTTAATGTTCCTAACATGGAGATTATGTCACTGTAAGACAGAAATTTATTTTGAGAGAACATCCCAGTTATTTGTTTAACAAAAATCCATGTTTTTACTGGATATATTTACCTGTCCATACTTGAACAAACTAGTCTACCAAGTTTTCCCGGATTGTAACTCTCATTTCAAACTAAACTTGTGATATTAAAAAAAAAAAAGTGTGATTTCTCTGTGCGTTGTTCTTGAAACAGTACACTGTGTTTTTGCCAAGAGTTTCTGTGATAAAACTGTGCAAGATATGATTCATTTTTCAGAGCTGTTCTCACATTGTCTTCTTTAAAGTAGGTCAAATGATGTGATCATCCTTGTTCAAAAATGTTCTGTACAAACTTGGGTTTGTCTTTTGTGTTGACTGCTTGATTCTGGGTGACACTTAAAATGCAAATGATGCTCCAGATTTTTGTATTTCGCTAAATTCCCACCACAGTTAATTAAACTTGTTTAATTTCCACTGACTGTTTAGAATAAATTTATATAATATATTTTTTCCATCACATTTAATATAACAGGGGGGGAAAGTGGTGCGCATAAAACATTGCAAAGAGGTTGGACCATAACTGCGTCACTTCCTGCTCTCTTCCTGTTTGTTTTTTCTAACTAGCCTTAATAGATACAGAACCTGCCTGCCCTACATTACATGAAATGTTACAGCATTTCACTTTGTGTTTCGTTAGGTAAGAGGACTACTTTACCTCTGTTTTCACGTCGTGTAAAATTGGATAATTGGCTTTACATTCGTAGGCAAAGCGAGCAGCGACTGATGATGCTATGCAGTATTTAACGACCGCTATCTACACGTTTCATTTGCGTGCCGTCTGTTTAGCAAGCTAGCTTTTAAACACAGTATTATCTGTTGTTATTCCTTTGATTAAGGATATTTTCCAATAGAAGAAGCGCTGTTGAGCCTTACAACCAACAAAATGTACAAAGTCCATACAGAGAGGTTATATAACCATTGTAACGTATCTGGTACAAAGCAGAACCGGATGAAAGTTTAGCTGTTTATTGTAAACCCTCGTCGGCTAACAGTCATCTCTCGATGGTGTCTGAAGTCAGCTTGATTCAAATGTCCACAGTCTTCCGGAGCAAAGCTTTGCTCTCAATAATATCCATAAGCCACTTCTCTGTGAATCTGGTTTTTCCAGGAGTGTGCACAAGTCTGTGTGACTCCATCACAAAGTGGACCTCAACTGGCAGCGTTTCGGGCTTGTTTTGGGAAACTTCCACGACGAAATAGACGCTAGCCGTTCCCTGAATCGGCTTTCGCGCTGTAACGGTGCTGAAACGGGCCCGGTAATGATAGAAGGTAATGTGCTCCTCCTTTGTTAGGAAGAGAAAATCCAAACTGTGATACCAGCAGGACTGGATCCCCCAGGTTTGAATATAATCTTCGATCTGCTGTTTTCCCACTTCGGCCGTGAAGTCTTTGCCAGAGACCCAGTGAAATCTGTCCGTGTCACTGCCATCGGGGCTGTCCATCTGCTTTTTTGTGTGGCGGTGTCTCTCCAAAGAGGCTTTTACAAGTACAGAGGACTCTTCTGGGAAATTCTTATCACGTAAATATCGATCCATTTTGGCTTTGTAACGCTAGCATACAAGAAGTCAAAGAACTGCCATGTTAAATGTAGCAAAAACGCTCCTAATCAGTTTTGTTGCTTGAGGAGTTTCCATGGTTACCTAAGTAGGGAGGTCAGATGGAGCCCTCTGTTGGCTCCTCCGTGCAACATTAACCAACAACCTTGAACATAATATGAACATGCTGACTTTCTCTGACAATATATTTCATTTAATTTTTTTCAGGCAAGTTTCAACTCTGATAATGGAATCAAAGCCACTATAGCTGATGGCAGAAAGCCAGCCAGAATGCTGCTTCACTTCACAAGATCATGAAAACCTTTTCCCTTTGCTTGATGCAATTATTTTTCCACTGATGTTTCCAAGTGAACCAGCAAACGCATGTCGCGGCTCAGGACCACAATCGACAGTGTGACCAAGGCAGTTGGCAGCACAGACTTCGTGTCTAAGTTCTCCCGCTTCAAACCTGGCAATGTTGCAGTTAGCAATTCTGACAAAGTGTTGGTCAAATCTGAGACTTTAACCTCTAACGACACAGCTCCTGTCCCTACATCTGAAAGCGAAATGAAGGAAGAAGATGGGAAGAGCTTGGCAGAGGAGGAGTCCGACAAGCAGGTGCAGCAAACAAAAGAAAAGCCTTTTGTTGCCACGAAGAAGTCAACATCCAGTTTAGCTTCAACGGTGAGCATGTCGGCGGCAAGTTCCACCTCAGCTGTGGCAAAACAAACGATGCAACTGTTCCATCCTGCAGCTCTGTCCACCAACATGGATGAGACTTATAAGTCTCTGTCCCACCACATCAATAGTTACTTTGGCACCAACACACATGGAGAAGAAGGAGAAAACAGGCAACAGCATAAAGAAGAGGATGATCCCGTTTCTGATCCAGCGCTGCACTTTGGCCCACTGAAAACAGCAGACCGCATTCCTGTTTTGTCTCCAGTATCAGAGACAAAGAGTATTGAAGCATCTACTACCTCCCCCGTCCCTTCCTCTCCATCAGAAAACCTCAGTTCTACTGTAGATACTCCCCCCTCTGAAAACCTTTCCGGTGAAAGTGCAACTCAGTCCATCACTGCACCTACTACCTCTCCAAAGAAAGGCTTCACCCACTATTTGTCCTACCCGCGACCCAGCGTTCAGGCATTTGTTGGCAGCTACATCGCACCTCTGGTCCCCAAATTTAGAGGCGATGTAAAAAAATTAGCGGTTGAAAAAGACAAGTCTTCTGCTGTCAGTGTGGATGAGTCCAGCGTGGCGAAGACGGATAGCGAAGAGGAGAAAGCTGCCAAGGCGAAGCAAGAACTGCTAAGTCAAAGGGAAAAGGTTAGAGGTTGATTAAGACTTTAATGGATTAGATATAACTTTAAAACTGAATAACCATGTCATGTATGGTCTTATTCCACGCAAATAATTTTTACAGTTTTTGTTCATATTTGCATTTTTGTACATTTGTCTGACATAGTTAACCTGTCTTGCAGATTATAGCTAGAGTGAGTGTAGATAACAGGACCAGAGCTCTGGTGAAAGGTCTGCAGAGAGTCACCGATGTCAAACTCCTCACTACACGAGTAGAGGAGCTCAGCTTCCATCTCCTGGAGTTCCCAGAAACACGAGGCGTCGCCATTAAGGTTAGTATGAGTTTTTTTTTCTTCTTCTTTCAAGTCAAGCATCCAGCAGCTCGGTATAATATCATATGTGTTGAACTGTCCCCACATCACTTTCAAGTTGTCAATCCTCTAATTATGTGTCTTTTAGGAGAGCGTACTACCCTGCCTGTTGCGATTGCGCCAGGCGAGAGACCTTCCTCTTCAGGCCGCTGTGAGAGAAGCTCTGGCTGTGGTCGGCTACACAGATCCAGTCAAAGGCAGAGGAATCAGGGTGCTGGCCATAGATGGAGGTGGAACAAGGTGCAGCTTTCTGAACACTTTTTGTACAGGAGTGTTTGAGTGTCTTGGAGATTTATTAGCAATATAATATAAAAGCACATCTCTGTTTTCATAGAAATGTAGGGATGGCTTGATACCACTTTTTCCACATCGGATATCGGTACCGATACAGCAGCCTTGAGGATCGTCCGATACTGATCTGATTCTTTTTTTCACTCAAAAAGTTGTTAATACATGGATTTGATTCGCTTGATACCGACATCTAAAAACAATGTTCAACAGCTCTTCTGGTCCCCTAAAGAAAGAATGAAGATATGTTACCAGAACTGAAGTTTTGCATAACTGCTGTAGCCCTGTTGTTTTACTTTTCTCCTCAGTTAGCATAAAGCAGGGCTGCCCAAGTTCAGTCCTGGAGAGATACTGGTTGCATCCCTTCCCCAACACACCTGAAGCAAACATTTATCTCGTTATCAGGCCCCTGCAGAGCTGAATGACATGTATGAGGGAACTAGCCATTTTAATAAAGTGTGTTGACGAGGGTATGCTCTAAAAATTGCAGGATAGTAGTTCTCGAGGACTGACGTGCAAAACATAGTAGAGGATATGATAAAGAGCTTAATGATTATGGATTGGATCAGACGGGTTCTAAGTAAAAGATCCGATACCTGACCCATCCATTTTGGTCTGGATCAGAGCCAATACCGATCCAGTGGATCGGATGGGACCATCCCTCTATAAAAGTAAGACAAAACAATCTCTTTACATTCACCAAGCTTAAAAGGAATGTACATAACAATTACTCTAAAGAAACAGAGCGAACAGATCGTTTGAAATAAGAAAATTAAAATGAGCGCTGGCGGAGATTTGATAGACTTTCGTAGACCTTTATATACCTCTGTTACTAAAATACTTCGTAAAGTGAGTTAAGTACTTTTTGAAAAAAAATCTTCAAGGTTTATCACATCATCACTTAACATTTACTCTATCAGTTTTAACAGGCACCATTTCAGTCATGTGTAAACTTTAACCAGCAGTAAAGATGTTGATTCGGTGTCACATGGTTCTGCTTTTAGTTGGTATTTGTAGTTGAAAGACAGTGAGGAAAGTGAAGCAAGTTTTAAATTTTTTATCAAAGAAAGAGCCCCCACAGTTGTTGCTAGTTGCAGTAAGGGGCTGTTACTTAATCTCCCTTTTCTTAGTACTGCTGCTAAATGAGTGAGCTCTGCTTTTTCAGAAGTTTAAAAATATCATCAATCCTTGTTCATGAACCCCAGCAATATTGCCATTGCTTTTATTTTACTCACTGTGGTAAGCGGTAAACTTGAGGATTAGTTCCACCCCATTCATAAAACTCATTGTCGATGTTTCTCACAGAAGACTTTTATCATATTAAACACTGTTCTTTCCCATTCAGACTTACAAAATCAGAGTAATCTAAGTTAAAATAAGGGAACGTTTTTGACTTCAGTTTAACATCACTATAAATCTGAGCACTAACTAAACTAAATGTCCTCAGTCCAAGTCTACGCCCTGCCATCTTGCTACAGTATTTATTTCCTCAGCTTGTGCCAGAAGGCTGAACTCCTTACAACTCTTAAACAGTGTTTAGAGCACTTTCATTTTACGTTGGTTTAAACTGTAAACACTGAGCAGAAGTCATATATATCCCCCTGTAGCGTCCAGGGATCCAGAGTCAAGGGCACCTTTGAGCTCCAAAACCTTTATGCCACTATAATACACTTTGACATAAAAAAAAAAGGAAACTTTAAACACAAGGATTTTCTGATACTACAAAAACATGTTGAGCCTTTTATAAAACTTACCTCAGCAATCTAATAATCCATGCAAGTAACTTTTTGCCAATTCTACTGATTTACTTGTAAAAAAAAGAAAAAAGAAAATGAAGCTATTTGACTTCATCTTTACGTATTTGTCCCTTTTGAATGTGAAAAGCTTTAAAAAAATAAATAAATTTATGACTTTGTTACAGAGGACTGCTAGCCCTACAGACTCTCCATAAACTGCAAGAGCTGACTGGAAAACCAGTCCACCAGCTGTTCGACTACATCTGTGGAGTCAGCACAGGTATGCTGTCACCTCTTTTTGCGTTGCTTTTGTAGCTGCGTGAATCAATTCCTGCTGGTATGGATCGGTCATGTGTTGGTTTTAATGTCAAACTTACCTGCTTGATTGAGTTCTGACTTATGTTCCTTTGCACCAGGTGCCATCCTGGCCTTCATGCTGGGGATTTTTCAGATCCCCCTGGAAGAGTGCGAGGATATGTACAGAAAGCTGGGTTCAGATGTCTTCAAACAGAATGTCATCGTTGGAACTGTGAAGATGGGCTGGAGTCATGCTTTTTATGACAGCGAAATGTGGGAAAATATCCTCAAGTTAGTGTCCAAGTTTCTTTAATTTCTTCCTTTCACAATTTAAATGCACCTTCCTGTATCTGTACATTTTTAATTGCAGACACGAGTAATGTGCAGCTTATTTTTGATCTTTTATTTTCTTTAGAGAACGGATGGGTGAGGGGCGTATGATTGAAAGCGCCAGGGATCCACATTGCCCAAAAGTAAGTTAGAGCCCTCATTTAATAGAATGTTATATGTTTTAATATTTCATCTTTTATTTTTCCTTCACTGTCTTTACCCCAAACCAACAAATGTGTGTCTCATGTTTGTCCACTAGGTGTCAGCAGTGAGCACCATTGTGAACAGAGGTTTACCTCTAAAGGCCCACGTGTTCAGGAACTACAGATTGATGCCTGGAGTGAGATCCCACTACCTGGGAGACTGCAAAGACAAGATGTGGCAGGCTATCAGGGCCTCGTCTGCTGCCCCGGGATACTTTCAGGAATTTGTGCTGGGGAAAGACCTCCATCAGGTAAAGTGTTAAACTGAGAGAGCTGGTAGATGTCTTAGCTTGGTGGGGGTCAAACAAAAACCGATTAAAGAAAAAAAAGAAGACAAGTTTAGCTGGAAAGTATTAAAAATTAACAGTAAAGCTCTGATGCAGCATTCACGAAGAGACCAGCACTAAGAGACACTGTGTACTCTGCTGCACAGTATGTGTAGATTTATTTCATTCTTTCAAACCCAAAGTCTTGAAATGCCCCCTTAAGTGGATCTTCTTGTGTGGCTGTCGAGTGTCTGAGGGATAGATGGAGAATGAATAGAATGAGTTGGAGGTGGAGAGAGTCCTTAGGTCTGGTCTGTGCCACATCAAATATGACTTGGCTTGCTTTCTTGGAGGTAAACGGGGAAAGAGTTTGCGATTCCCCATGAAAGAGGAGGTCCAGTAGGCGTCTACAGAGATGTATGAGATGGCACAAAATCAATAACTACACACACACACACAAAAAAAAAAAAAAAAAAAAAAATCGTGGGCAAATTTAAATCCAGTTTTATAGTATTATATCTGTCTAAATTATGAATGCTCTGATAAGATGATGGTCTGATATGTTTAGCTCAGTGTCCCTGATATTAAATGCAATTAGATGCAATTTTGCACTGCGATGCAATCAGGGCATTTTAGTTCTCTCTGTAGTGAATTTCACTTCACTTAACACCAGAATGATTAATGAGAGTGTATACGGTAATGGATGCCAGCACTTCCTCCTGTTGAGTCAGAGAAACATGCAGCAATCGGAGAAAAGAATTGATCGACCTCAACAAGTGTTGTTAAAGCAGGAGCTGAAACCATGGAACAAGTCTTTCTGTGATGATCAGTTATTCCAATCTAAGCGGGATTCATGTGTTTTATTCTGTACCACAATTGGCTTTTCAGCCACTTGTGTGTGTGCCATGTGGGAGCTGTTCAAATAGAATTGCGTTATTTTGTGGAGTTTGATTATTAGGCCAGATATTTTTAGAAGGTCTTAATAGAGAGTAATTAGGCGAAAGGCTTAGCTTCTTTTTGATAACCCACTTAAGCAAAATTAGCTTTGTCCCTCCTCCTTTCCTCTGCTAATTTCCAATGCAGAATCACTGATGCTTGGCCTTGCATTGTGTTTCAATCAATATCTAATCCTTATCTTTTTGTCCACTCTTACAAACCCAAGCCTAATATCTTCAAAAGAGTTAGAAATCTAAACAAATGGCCAAGTAATTATGTTCGCTGACATGGATAGAACTATTACTGTAATACACTTAACATATTTCCATTGCATGTATGTTATGCTGTTGGATTGTTTGGACATTGCTGTGTCCATCTCTCATGGATTCATGACAGCAGGCTTAGAAAGATGGAGATTGATAAGTCTGTGTTGTCCAGCTCACGTTCTTGGAGCTGTGGAGTGTTTCATCAACCGAGTGAGTTACTGTTGCCATCCTCTGGTCTCACTCCTCCTCGAGTTTTCAGCACGAGCAGAGGTATTTCTCTAGAGAATTGTGCCATTGCAGAAGATCAAAAACACCATATTAAACAGACACAGCAGAGAGAATTGCATCGACAGGCTTCAATCAGAGCTGAAATTCATACATGCATACATATACATATAATACATATATATATATATATATATGTATATATCCCTCAGCTGTTGGCATTTAGTCTAAAAAGTCTGTTATTACATCAGGCAATGCAATCAACTTATTTTCTTGCAAATAAATGTTGAATTATATTAGGATTTTCTTAAGAAGAAGAAAATTTACTTTATTAATCACAATTAGAGCCAATTAGGAAATTCATTCTCTGCATTTAACCCATCTCAGGTTGAACCTGAGAGCAGTGGGCTGCTAATTAAAGCGCCTGGGGAGCAGTTAGTGGGGGTTAAGGATCTTGCTCAGGGGTCCACAGTGTCAATGCTGGTCAGAGCTGTAATAATTTTTGCTTCAAGAGTGGAAATTTCAGATTCTCTGGTAGTAACGTCCTAAATGTTTGAGTCTGTTAAGCAATTAACTGTCTAGAAATTATGTATTTTTATATGACAAGAGAAGACTGACTGAGAGTCCTGGTTTCTCATCATTGTTTGATGTTTTTTTGGGGGTTTTATTCAGGTTTAACATAACTCTTTTCCACTAGCTGTAAAGGCTTAGAAAAAAACCTGTTTATCCCTGCTCTGCTGAGTTAGATAATTCGCCACACTCTCAGTCTCTATCAGTCTCAGACAGAAGTATTTCAGCACTTGGATAAGATCCAGACCTGGACGTGGGGAAAGACTGAAATAGAGCACAAGTGCTAAATCAGTCCCCACATTCACAGAGGCTGCTTGTCCTCTTTCTCTGATTGTTGGCATCATTTCACTCAGCACCTCTTTCATGAATCTAGTGCAGAGAGATAAACATGCCAGTCAAGGTAAGAAAACTGAAATCCAATCTAATCTATGATTCAAGCTGAATTCTGTGTATATTTTACTCATTAGATTATTTCTGGCTGATTTCAGTTTCAGGGATTTGCTTACTTGTTTATTTCTGAGTGTTTGCCAGAGTGACACATCTCTGACCCAAAGCTGTGTAGCTCTGGAACAACCCGTCCATTTCACCTCATTTATCTCCAGCAGTCTCTCACTAGTAATATATTTCAGCTACAAAGTTGTGCTTTAGATGTAAAACATCCTCGTTACCAAGGACATTTCTATTAAAGCGCTAAAAGTGTCGGTGTTTCCTCTTCAGGATGGAGGGCTTCTCATCAACAATCCCACAGCCTTGGCTATTCATGAGTGCAAGTGTCTTTGGCCAAACACACCTCTGCAGTGCGTGTTGTCTCTGGGCACGGGGCGGTACGAGACTGTGGGCAAGAACAACACAACCTACACGAGCTTAAAGACGAAGCTCACTCATGTCATCAGCAGTGCCACGGATACCGAGGGTAAGAGCGGAGCACTTATTATACAGGGAGTAACTGCTGGAAAGAAAAACCCTAAAGGAAAAACATATATTTCCTTATTTCAGAAGTGCACACCATGCTCGACGCCCTCCTGCCACCAGACACCTACTTCCGCTTCAACCCCTACATGAGCGAGGACGTCCCGCTGAACGAGAGCCGCGGAGAGAAGCTGAACTTCCTCAAAAGCGAAGCGGAGCGCTATCTGGAGCGCAACGAGGCCAAGCTGAAAAAGGCGGCCGGCGTGCTCGGCCAGGAGAAGGGCGCCATCCAGAGACTGTCGGAGTGGGCCAAGCTCAAAGCCGACATGTACGAGGGGATCCCCTTTGTGTCCAAGCTGTAGACATAAACATAGAACTGGTGTGAGCACAGGGAAAAATTTATGAAAGAAGACACTAAGTAGATACTGGGAAAAAAAGACTAACAGTTTGTGTAAAAAAAAAAATTACAAATTTTTAAGAATCTAGGGAATTTAGTTAAATTCCATGTTTACATACTCATCCCTAAAAGTTTATTTATTAAAATATCAAGAAAAAGAGCAATCAACAGTATTAAAAGATCTTTGATGTTAGTGGTTCTTCGTGAGGATAAAGGATGTGTGTGTGTTGGACGTACTGTAGAATAATACACTATAAAGTGCATTCAGCAGGTTTTTAATGCTATGATGAACTGATCGGCTTGGGCGATCAGAAAAAGAAAAAGTGAGTGTTAAACTGCCTAAAAAGTGTTGGTTGACTGATTTTTGAATGCACAAAGATGCAGATGGATGTGTGTGTGACACATGTCCACAGTATGATGGATACACGAACAGTTATTGCCTCGAAAAAGTTAACTGTGGTTATTTTCTTAGAAAAAAAAACTGATGTTTGCTTGAATTCTCAGTAACTTGAATATATTAAGATGTAATTAATATGATTGCACAGTGAGAATGCAAACATGACTGCCTATTCTTAACACTGTACCTAAGAAAAAACTTTATTCACCTTGTAAGATATCATTCTTAGCCTCTGGAGTTGAAAGAAAATGTAAATATGATTGTGAATTCCTTTGGGTTGCTCCTGCTAGATTTTAAGAACCTGACAAAAGACATACTGCTCATTAGCACGGCTATGTTGACTTCTCTCATACCTATCAGACTTGTAATCCCCATAGTGAAAGCATCTTTGTTCAATTAGAGCAATGACTTGTGGTCCTACAGCTTTTCTCTTCACGCTTGATTAAAATCTGATCTCTCTTGCTTCTGCAATTCTTGTATACTTCACAAATTTAATACTTTTTAAATGAGGAAAGTCTTAATTGCCGTAATTCCTCCCATCTTCATCCCTTAATGGAAATCAAAATGATCCAAAAAAAATCCTGAATTAAAAAACATGATACAAATCTTCTTTTTGAGCTCTTTCTTGCCTCTTTGAAGTTCAGCTCTTAATAAAATCTGTAGAAAGGTATTTTTGCTTGTCATGTTTTCCTGCTTTTACATTCTGCTGCCTTGTTCAAGTTAACACGAGCACAGTCGGACAATAAAGAGTTGCACGATGGAGTTGTCGCCCAAGAATGCCAAGTGTCTCCTTATGATGAATTGCCCTTTTTTATTCCAGCTGCACACGCTGGTTTTCTGCTTTACTGTTTTGATCTCTTTGAATGTCTGCTTAAATTCCTCCCTGTCACACTGGTTACCCACGTCAACATGAACAATATACATACAACACACATCACTGATGTCAGAAAATGTGAGATGCTGAATATCTAACTTAACTGAAACCTGAGCCACAAGTTATAGATTGATGTTTTTTTTTTGTTTTTTTTTCCCCCATTAGCTTAGACTTCACTGTGACTTCAACCAAATGTCTTAGTCTGATTTATGATTGCCGCCTCTGCTTGACCCTAAGGTCGTTTTTGTTGGGTAAACATGGTTTCAGCATCAGTGTTGTCAGTGAAGGCTGACTGATGAAGTGTTGCTGATGCTAACGTTTACTTCTGCAGTTTGTCCATATAAGAAGATAATAATATGGTCCTTACTGGATCCCTGAATAAGGGAAATGCAACTCCAGAAGAGCACATAGCATGTTCGGTAGGGCTGGGTATTGTTAAGTACGATTCAATTTGATTGCAATTCTTTGGGTTGCGATTCAATAGACTTTTAAATATTTATGTTCATGCTCGTGTGAACATATGTTGTATGTCATCTCATATTTTTGGGTAATAAAACAAGTGAAAAGAAAAATAGTTGCTATTTTGGTGTATGATCTAACATGGCCTTTTTCCATACAGTGTAAATAAGCTCCCCTACATCAGGAAATGAATCGATTCAGAGGATTTGCTGATTCAATAATGAATTGCTCAGGGAAGCATTGTGATGAATGGATAATTTTGCCCACCCCTAATGTTAGGCCAAATGTTATCTGACAAAAATTAAACCAAAATGTGAATGCACAAACAAAAGATGCTAAATGCAGCCTTTTTTTTTTTTTCAGAAGCCCATCAAACTTTTAGCTGCAGGTTTATGGGTATTTGTTTGGACCTGATAATGACCAGAGGGTTTTAAGGGATAGCTTTCTTTTTTCCAACCTGGACCTTATTTCTAGGAGTTTAAATTTCTGTTTTACTGATTCCTTTCGGAAGATGTTTCGTTGAGTCATCCAGTATAATGGGAAAGAAGGGGCAGCCTCTCTATAAGGCAATATCTGCAGCAAAAACTCCTTAATTTCACCAATACTTTAAGCTCCAGGAATGAGCATAATGAATATTAGTATACCATCTAAACATGAAATGTATGTTGCCTCGCTTTTAAAAGTTTATCTTTTTATTATTCATGGATTTATTACCCATTAATGCAGCATTTCACTGCAAAAAACAAAAACCTTTTGCTGCCAATTCTCTCAAAAATTAAATGAAATATTGGAGTGAAATGCAGCTCTCAGGGGGGCATTAAGGCCAAAACTATCTCTTCCCAAACAGAAGCTGCTCTCTGCTGTGACAAATAAGTATAAAACTATCTATAATCCTGCCAGTATTGCTGCAATCTATACTTTAAAGTAAGTCTGTTCTTTTACTGGTCATTTTCCTAATTGCTGAATCAAACTGATTCAAGTTATAAACTAGTGTGTTAATGTCTGATTTTTGCAACATTTATCCCAGGTAAGCTTTAAATATTCCCATGACAAGGCAGTGTGAATGTATAAAGAAAAAAAGAGGAAAAAAAAAATGAGGTAAAGATGAGAGGAATACTTTTAGGTGATGTTTGTTGTGTTGGCAGTTTTCCCTGAGGATTTAATGTCTGGGTACCAGGGTAAAGCTGAGTCTGTCAAGATAGTGTTTTTTATACTCCACCATCAGTCGCTTGTTGTGGTAGGAGCTGCCTGTCTCGCCTCCTCCTCAAGCAGAACAGGATTGTGTGGTCTCCTGGTGTTCCCTAGCAACTGATATAGTTTCCTTCTTATTTACAATCCTATATATGCATGTGCCCACGTTTGCCTAAAATTGTCCCTGATCTGGCACAGATGTGTTGCACAATCAGCCCATTTTACTTTGCTCTTGCATGTGGATTTTTGTCAGCTGAAATTCTGATGCACAAAAAAACGAATTTACCTTTTCTCAGCATCAAGTCTGTGTGTGTGTTTCTTTCTTTTTCAGCAATGTCAAGTACCTTCTTATACAAACAGCCGCACAATGCGAGAGAAGAAGTTGGCAAGTTGTATTACCTTCTTAGTATCACAACCCCACCCTGTCAGATCTGGCATAATAACAAAATCAACTGATGATATGATGGCAATCTGTGTTTACAGTAGCTCCTGTTATGCAATAAAATCCACACATAAATCCCTCTGGGGTTAGAGGTGTGTGAAGCACTCGCAGGAACAGAAATAAGAAGTACGGACTCAGCTCATGCATCCTTTCTGCTGCAGCAGAGGAAACTTCCTGATGCATTTTCCTCAGGGTTGTCCCTGTCTTCTGTCTCAGAGTGAAGAAGACACCGACCTAAGCTGGTTCAAAACAGTCTTCATCAGACCAAGTTAGGAAGACTTTGGTGTAAACAATAACACCAGGGAGATGTCTGGTGAGTGTCTGACAGACATTGTGTTACCCTAATATATCCTCACAAGTATAAACTAGTCTTAAAACAAACAGCTCCCCCAAAGAAGCTCTGGAGTAGATCCAAAAAGGGAAAAAAAAACATGTTTTGCTGTGCAAGTAATTTATTTTAGCATCAATTTAGCCACAGTGTGAGGAACAATCACGCATATGGGATTAAATAGTCACGAAAGAGTATGTATCACTTGGCATTGGTAAGTCTGGAAAATCCCACTGTAGGAAACACACCATCCTGCCGTCAGGTCTCGTTGAGTAGAGCAGTTTACACAGTGGTGCGACTCTCCACAGATCTCTGCCAGTCGGTTGGTGTGGGGACACACCTGCACACACAAGCACATCCTCTTTAGCTTGCGTGGAAGCCAGACAGCACCACTTGTGCCCACCATTCCAACGTCTGTGCAGTGTAAACTCAGTCCTCCCGCCTCGCAATAAGATGTTTAAAAAGATAATATTAGCCACACTGATGAAAAGCACTTGCGTGTTTAAATCAGCAAGCTGGTGCTTAACTTTGTTTCGCCTGTGGGAGTCTTGTGCTTACATACAATCTTACACAAAGCCATGTTTCATACAAAGGGCTTCACAGCTAAAGCTCTTTTTTTATTTGGTTTTGCAGCCTGCCTCCCCCAGGACTTGTCAGCATCGCTTGTATTAAAGTCACATTGCTCAGTAGTGAAGGCTAATGCCCCTCAGCCCACATGAGTGTTAGTACATGCTATTATCATGTGGGAAATGTATGATCTTTGTTCACACAGCGCTGGTGACCCAAGCTTGCCTTACGGGGAGTTACACATGAGAAACCGTCAGTTAAAAGCAATCATGCTGGCTTGAATCTCTCATTTTTTCCATGAAAAATGATTCAGAAGCTGCCTGAGAACCTGAATGAAGCAGTCTGGACATCACTATTGACCAATGCTGTGCTGATGACATGAACCTAATACATGAAAGAGATGCTTGGTGTATGCTTGACTTGAACTGAGTGATGTGAGAGTGGGTAGACGTGTTTACACTCAGTTAACTTGGGTTGATGGGTCATTAATTGCAGTGCAATGTGGAATGGAGACCACCTGTATAATGAAAGTGTTAGGATTTCTTTGTGTGCGAATGCAGAATGTCTAAAGGTCATCATCAAAGGGTATTATAGACCGTCTGATCAGCAGATATTTCAGATCATGGCAACAGAGGCACAGGAGTATTCTTATGGTTTACAAGAACACTAAAAGGCAGCAAGCCAGCATTAATTGGATTCATTTCACCTGTGCTGCTCCTGCTGTGACAGCTGAAAGTCACCTTTTCTGCCACAGTGGACACGATGGCAGAGACACTTTAAATGCCTCAGTTGCCATCCAGTCCTCTCGGCTCTCCACCATCATTTACAGGACTGCCGTAACAGCTACTTTTGAGTTTGTTCGTCTTTTCCTAAGCCCCTCTCTGCAACTTCATCGGAAAACATCATGAGCTCAACAACTGCAAGAATCTGTGCACAAAGCTGGGTCAGAACTGATGAAACTACAGGTGATGGAAAATTCCACAAAAAAACTATTCAGTACTTGGGCAATGTGTTCTTTTCATGTTAATTCAGATTAAATCATTTTTGCATGAAAATATATTAAATATTGAATCAGTAATTGACGCTTTCAATTGAACAAAGTAAAGAAAAAGGAAGAAAAGTGAAAGAAGTCATCACAGGCTGCTCATTCTCACTCCCCTGCCCTCAAGTTTAAATGAATCCCAGTTAGCATGCAAGAAAATAATCAGGCTTCACTTTGAATAAGTTAAAACTGAGTGATTTAGACAGAGGGTAATAGCAGCACCAGTGTATAAACAGCAGGATAAAAATACTTAGAAAAAAAATTATGCAAACGTCATAAAAATAACATTAACCTCTAAATTAATGCAACAATACAGAAAACAGGCAATACTTCAGCAGATGTGTGGGGGGCTGTTCTCACTTAAGATAATGTTGCTGGTTTAGTTAAATACAACATAGCAGACTTACTTGTGGCTACATAGGTTATTCAACACAAAAATAAGAACAAAATTAGCTTTACAAATGGCCTGGGACTGAAAAAATAAGCCGTTAAAACACAAGCTTACTCTTCAATCATTTATTTAATAGCTGCAGTTCCTGCTTCTGCCACACATTGAAATGGGGGCGCTGCGGCTGCGATGCTTGAAAACGTCTGAAAGATCGATTATAAAGAGGTCTCACTCTGATACGTTTTCATCAATAATAAATAACGTGCATTTGATTGTGTCTTTAGTGTATTACAGTTGTAAGAGTAGGCTACTTTTATTAATTTTTAAATAATGAGTTAATCGATTAGTTGGTGGCCACTCTATTCAGATTGTTTTATATGTTGTTAAGTAAGTCGGTGTTTTCACTTAACACAGACCTACTTGTCTAAATGAAAGTAACCTTCTGCAACAAAAGAGAGAGAAGGAGAGAGAAAAAGTGCATGCCTAAATATAGGTTTCTTGGGGCTGGAGTTGTTCGGATTTATTTATTTATCTACTTATCTATTTTTAAGTGAGGAGACCGTAAATGCCCACTAGGAAAAAAATGTAGAACTTCTCCTTTGAGCATCCGCTCTTCTTGTTGCATAGACGATCTTGGTCGCTGCTGGTTTTGACAGCGGTGGGGGAGCTGGTGAGGAGCGCGGATGGATCGGCGGACCACAGCTTGCAGTTGCAGCGGCTGAGGGGGGGACAGACACACCAGCTGGACACGATCCCTCCAGCGCACACACTCATCATTTTCAGCAGCATCAACACGCATTCTCTGACGGAGGAAGGGAACAGCAGCCCGTTTGCAGAAAACGGTGAGTGTTTTTATTCCCCCCCCTTTTAACAAAAAAAAGAAGAAAAAAAAACAGAAAAAAGATGACTGCATTTCCTCCATTGTCCCGAGAATCATCATAAGAATGATGGTGCAGTGAAGGTGATTCTCCTTTTATGCCACAGTATCCCATAAAGATAATTACTGTCTAGAATCAGGTGCAGATAATGTAGCAATATGGAGACGCCCGACGCAGATTGTCGCCTTTTTTTTTTATCTGGAAACTGCTGAGCATCAAAAGCAGACCATTGCAGTCAGAGCACTCACCGCACCGCACGCACTGCATCTTGAGGAGCTACCATCAAAGCGAGCAGAGGGAGGGAGAACAGTATGTTGATGGGCTGTAGGCAATTGAATTTTACCCCCCTCTCTCTCCTCCTTCAGTGGTGCATCAGGGTTTGCACTGCCGGCCGGTGCGGGCAGGCCCTGCAGAGCTGAGCGGATTATTTGATGTCTGCGAGTGATGCTGCCAGCTGAAGCTCTGCTTCTGAGTGTCATTAAGTGTTTGGACTTAAAGGAAACGAGAGAAGCCAACGCGGCCTTGTTTTCCCTTGCATGAGATTTGGAGATGTAGAGCAGAGCCCCATTCTTCACTCAGCTTCTCTCTGATCATTTACTCTTCCATTGATGAGAATCAGGTTTTCATGATGGGGATTTTGTGATATGTATGCCTTCTGGTGAGGGGAATGTTTTTTGTATGAGTTAACTGAAACAAAGAGACACAGAAAGACAGGATAGAGCTAAAATAATGAGTCTTGATGACTTTACATAAGACCTACATTTTAAAGAAAGTGCAAGTGTTATTTCAAGGCAATGTTAACATTGTTCATTTAGCTGATCTTGCTGACATACAGAAAAATCCAATTTATTTAACAGCAATCTTATTTTGAAGTGACTGTATGTTGCAATTTAAAGCAATTCAGAAACATCTGCCCACACTCGTTTTGTGACACTCAGTTATATTTGCTGTGCACCTTTGGTTGCCAGTGGGTATATCACACCTAACTATCCAGCAATCCATGAGTGGGACAAGCCATTGTGATGGTAATAAGAGTGGCAATGTGTGTAACTGTGAAAGTGAAAGTGTGAGCTTTTTCATGCAGTGTTAATATTTGCAGTCAGCATCTGCTGTTATTCTAACACACTGTGATACAATATGACACGAAGCAGCGCGTTCGCCCTGAAACTACACTGTAAGCCAGCAATTCTGCACAGAACAACTCTGCAGGCTCCTTATTCATAACTGTGGCAGTCAGTGAATGGGAAGCCTGAGGATGTGTCCTATGAAGCTGCACCAGAATGTCAATATCAGCTTGTTAACTTATATGGCAATGTGAAGATAAAACAAGGCCTCCTTTCTATTCAGGTTTTACAAATGGGAACATCTGGTCCTTACCAAGTCTAAAAATGTTGCAAACAACACCTTAGATTAACAGCTATATGTGACATATTACGCCATGTCATTATTTGTTTAATAATAACTGTCGAAAGGTAGAAGGAAGTGTGTAAATGGAAAAAACCAAAATAAAAAAAGACAATCACTAACAGGACTGAGTGGCTTGAACGACCATAAGCAGCAATAACTTGAGGTAATTATTTTCCTTTTGACATTATCAGTCTGTTACATGGATTTTTACAGCATTGCTTGAGAAGTTTGGATCATGCGTTTATGCACAGCTTTATTCAGATCCTGCAAAAGCATTTCAACCAGGCTGATATCTGGAGTTGGACTGGACCTCTGCAACACCTCAATTCTTTTACTTTTGGGCCATACTGATATAGATTTTCCGCTATAAGCTTGGGGTTATTGTCAAGTTGCACCGCCCAGTCTCAGTCAAGCTTTATTTGGTAGATGGCTTAGTATTTTACTCTGAAATATTTTAAATACTTTAGAGGAAATAATGGTCAACTCAGTGACTGAAAGGTGTCCACGTCCTTTGGTTGATAAACAAACCCAAATCATCCCCCGTTCACCATAACTTGGCTCTTCAGATGCAGTTTTGACTTCTCTTTTTCTGGTTTTACTTTCAGAAACATGAGTTTTTTTCCCCGAAAAATAAGAAACAAAACATTAAAAATTCATTTTCATACCTCCCTTCACATTGTTGTACTTCCTGCCAGTGTTGGTAATACAATGAGCAGAAGAGCTCTTTAAACCCTTCATAGAACATCGTTAGACATTAAGCTAATTCAGAGGAGACATCCAAACAGATTTTACCTCAAATATCTGAGCTTTTGTGTCCTTTTTTTTTCTGAAAAGATTATGTAATGTCCAATCAGCATTCGTTCGATAGTATTCTCTAAACCAGTGAAAAGCTATAATGGAGAAGGCCTTTTAATGGAAACCATTTTAACAAGACACAAAGCAGATAATCCAGGTGTAAGAAAAGAAAGGAGATAATAGCAGAGCTCCATTTAGAGTCCTGAAAAGAGAGAAGGCACTGTTATTTCTGTGACAAGATAAGAAATATAATCAGAAGGCTGATTATCCTTTAGCTAACCTGCATCCTCCACCATGGCCTGCCATGTGATTTGGAGTTTTAATCCAAGTTGCGCTAAAATTTATTTGTTCAAACTTTACACAAACTTTCATAAAATTAATCTGAATGATTAATCAGTAAAGTGATGCGAATACCTTCACTTTGGCTCTCACCTTGCTGGAGGTAAATTACTGAACATGCGGTTTGTTAGAAGTTGTCAATTATTTCAGTTTGGCTCCGTTTTTGGTCAGTAAAATGAGCAGTCGCACTCTCAAATCCCTTTTTTTTTTTGAATAAGTATGCGATGCAGTCCTTGACACTTGGCCGTGTTGTCACGGCTGCTGTTGCCCAGCTTTTCTCCTCCTGAGACATCAGCCGACGTGGCTTCAGTCTCCTGTGACAACTCCCCGTGGACTGTCAGAGCAGAGTCAGCCGGGGCTGAGCCATTACTCACGTTGGATGCAGTGTTGCCGTCACTCTTCCCGCACTCCTGTTTATCCACGGCCCATTAGACAAGAAGCCGGGTGATGGAGCTTACGGTCAGTTCAGGTGCATCATCCTGTTCGCTGCTCCTGTAGGTGATGTCATAATCACAAGGACAAGGAATATTGCCTTCACTCTCTTCTGGGATGAGGGCTGAGGTCATGTCCTTTAATATTTTACTGGGATAATGTGGTAGCTTTCATTCTCTACAACTTCATAAAAGTAGAGAATAAAGAGAGTTAAATTAATTTGTTCTGGGGTTGCAGGTCGTATCATCTCATATGTTTAACAAATGCAAAATGTTTGTGAAACAGGATGCAAAATGAAAACTGTAGTTCAGGTTCTCAGACTCTACACAGCTTGAGGCGCTGCCCCAACAAGGAAACATGTCTTCTTTTGTTAACCTCATCCCCAGAGGTTATTAAGCTCATTCCATATAAGCAGTCACCATTAAAGTATGCAGGTGCACATGGTAGTAAGCTCATAAAAGCACCAGTCCTGAGGGGCAAAAATTCAGAAAACAAAAAGCAGAAACAGGAAATGTGCCGTATGTGATGTGATCGTCGCAGGTTTATGTCTCAGTCTGTAAATTCATACCTCATATTGCTGGAATCAGCAAGGAGGCTAAAATGAGCACAATTAGCTGCACTGATCTGTCTGCAGGCTTTGGGTTAATAGCACCCTGCAGCGATGATGGTGGGCTTGTGGGGGTGGGAGGAGCATAAACACCCTGGCTGTGCCCTTTGGCTCGCAGCTGAACGTGTTTGGATGGCTGTTTTCATTACAGCATGGGGACGCTTTAAATTAGCATGAGTGGCTGAAGATTGATGAATTGGAAAATGGGGATGAGTTAAAGCTAAAGCAGGAGTAGGTGTCTGAGGGAGCAGATGCTTTTGTTCTCCCCTTCTTCTGTCCAAGACAGATGTGTTCAATTCAGTTTTTTCTCTCTATTACTGGAAGATAAGAGGAACCCAGTTTTTCTCAACACGGGCAATAAGTAAATCAGCTGTGTGATTTGGGTATATTTGAATTAAGCGAGGCAGTTTAATTCAGGCATCCCATCATCCTGGTGTTTTTCCATATTAGTAGTTTGTATTATTTGGCTAGATGTGGTATAATTTCACTATATACAGTTTAATGTCATAATAAATTAACTATGTTGTTATTAGATGACTTCCAAGGGGAAATTAAATCTGAGAAAATTGGAAAAAGGAAGATGCATAATTTTTTACAACTGTTTAAAGACAAGTGGAAATAATTGGAGGAAGGAAACTGCAGCCAAGTAGTGAGGAAGAAGCGATAAAGCAGCAAAATGCAGCTGCAATCACAAGCTGTGCCTGGAAGATTAATTCAGGATTAAGTAATTAAAAATAACCCAAGGAGACAAAGCATGCCACACCTGAACTGCTGGAACACACCTCTGGACATGCACTAATGCTGTGTTCCATTTGAACTCGGAAGTCGGAAATTCCCAGTTCCGAGTGGGAAGTTTCAACTGGAAACGGCCACCCGAAGTCGGATTTCCCACTCGGAAAGTCGGACAATCTTCGCAACTCCGAGTTCAGATTTAAAGATGCTTTAAATCACCGCGCCCAGTGTTAGCAGTTATAGAAGCTCCTTTAATGTTACATTTATTTACACTTCTTACTAATATTTTGTTGCATTAAATCAGTCATACATGTAGTTTTGGTTTATATAGATGTAGGGGGAAGCTGCTGTATAATTCACATTTTTCATGAGGTATATGTGAACTACAACCCCAGCTGTGCTAACAACGGCTAATAACAATAGCCTTAGCAAACACATTGTTTTGCTAGGCAGCTAACTGGTTTTCTGACCAGTGAACAGGAACGCAAATTGGTCGGGTGTGACGTCACTCCCAAGTTCCCACTTCCCAGTTTCGAGGTAAATGGAACGCAGCATTATTTCTTCATACAGATGTGCATTGAAGGTCGTCAATTTCTCTGCCTTTTTTGCACCTCATACATGTCTTCAGAAGAGAAGCCATGAGTGGTGCGGATCAGGTGGGCAACAGATGGGAAAGCAGAGAAGCTGCCAGACTAGTTGTGGCTGACACTTACTCCGTGTAATCAGCATGTCTGACTTAACAGCTGGTTTGACTGCACTGCAGGTGTATGTTTGGTTGCTCTGCTGAAGTTATAACTGCAACAAAGGAGCATAAAGAAAATGCCATTTCTGCTACTAATGTTTCAAGCCCATTTAAAAAGGAAAAAAGATGTTTTTACTGTTCTTTTGATAAGAATGAAATGCAATTTACAAAGTTAAAGCTGAGCAAAGTGAGACACAAACTAATGCAAACAACAATGAGCTGAAAAATGACCAACATGGAACACAAGGTTGTCAAAATTAAATACAAACACAAAAAAATTTAAGATAATACATGAAAGGAAAAAATCAATGTAATGAAGAGTTGAAAATTATTTTAGAGACTAAATTTGAGAAACTAAAAAAATGGCTCTATATATTTGTATATTGAGAGGTGTGCAACTGCTAGAAGAAAGGCCCAAAATAACCATGAAGGGATGTGGTGGACACAAATACAAAGCAACTACGACTGATCAAATGATGATCAAAAGGGATAAACTAGCTGAAAAAATGGACCACAAGGAGACATAAAACCCCAGAACAAGACCAAAAATATTTCAGATGTCACACAAAGTTAATTCAAGAATACTCAAAGGCTTCAAAGAGATGCATAATTACCAAAATGTACAAAGAAATGAAAGGAAAATATTCACAAAGAGTTGCAAAACATCCCAAATGAGCTCCAAAATGGCCCAGGTGTCGCACAAAATCACTTCAGAAGGAGACAAAGATTTTGAGCAACACAGTGACCAAACTGGAACACATGAACTTACAGAGATTCAGTGTGACCATGAATGGGCACTATGCAAGTCAGAATTACTTTAAATGTACCAGAGATCCACCACAAAGAGACCTAAAACAATAAAAATGAGCCAAAATGATCTAAATGGGACTAAATCCCTGAGAAAACAGACCATAACGACAACTTGAAAGATTTTTAAAAAGCCCATTCAGACGCACAAATTGAGAAAGTTTGACAAAACAACCAGTTCTGGGCAACAAAACATCCATGAGAAGATGCTAAATGAGCAAAATGGAAGACATTATTAAAACGGAACAAATAATGGTAAAGACAAATTTTGTAAAGCATCATGAAGATAAACAGCTGAACGCACACCAGCAATCGCATCTGCAACCTTTATCTTGTGTCATTTCCCATATGTGGGTGTCTTGCTTCTTATTAGGACAAATGTGGGGGCCCTTAATTGCCTAGGGCGAGCCCATCAATCTGTCTGTGGTGCATATATTGCATAGCTACTGTACATCCTTCTGAGTTTTTAACCCGTCTTAAGGAAACAAAGGAGGAATGTTGGAATCCCAGCGGTGGGAGCTTAACTCATTGTACAGCAGGCTTAAAAACAATATTACCCCATCCACCAGAATCTGTCACAGCTCTAAAATGATTAGTGAGGATTTAGGTCAAATAAGCCATTAAAGAGTTTCCTTATCGCAACAAACATCCAATTGGTTCAAGGCGCCAGTATCACATGGTGTTTAGGATCCAACCAGCCATACCAGTGGTTTTACTGACTATAATTAAATCTGCCAGCTATGAATTTTTCTTAAGTTGTGTAGTTGAAAGGAACTAGATAGCATAGTGGATGTTGGAGATTAGTTTTTTTTTTTTTTTTTTTTTTTTTTTTTTTTTTTATTAAAAAAAAGACACTAGATTGCTGAAAGTTTTATCTTAAGGCTTTCACACATGATTTGTAGAGTGTGTAATTATGTATGACTTCTTGATTTGTCTCGCCTGCATCAACGCAGACGGCGTTCATACTGCACCTGCAGAAGAGCATAATACACCAGGATGGTCTCATTTCCAACACCTCGGGGTGCTTTTTTTTTTCTCCTCTAAAGGAAATCCACAATTATTAAAGGAGCACTTTATGTTGAGCAGCTGCTAATCATCAATATCTGTTTGGTGTCAGAGAAGCAGCGAGTGTCCTCAATCCTCCCCATCTGATCCCAGAGAGGAGTTGTGTTGAGGCCAGCCCGCCTTCAGTAAGGGTCCTCTGCTTAACTGAAAGAATGTCTTTGTAGAGGAAGATAAAGTGTGCATCCGGCGGATGAGGAGGACGAAAAGCAGAAGCGGTTCTCAGGGTGAAGAAGCCATCCATCAGCTTGAGATGAGTCTGTTAACTGATAAACCAATTAAAGGCAGACAGACCCTCCTGTTTATGGGACTTGAGGAGGGACAAAAGAGAGACATCTGTCCCCCTACACATCCTTTGGTGCTTGTTTATTCCAACATTTTAGTTTTATTTGAACTAAAATTGGCTGCGTGCCCAAACTTGGCCATATTGGATTGGAGGAAATCCCTGCAAAGTTAGAAACAGCTCAGATCTTTCATTGTAACTGCTGTAATACTTAATCTGGAGGAAAATAATGACAGTGACTCCTGGTAAAAGTACTTTTAGCATGCTACTCATGTGAACTGACCTGTTGTTCACCAGGCTGGTGGCTACATGACTTACTAGAAGTACAAGTCATTTCCTTTTTTTTTATTACTCAGCATCATTTGAGGCATTGGGATGTCCGACCTCGTCTGAATCAATGGCACCTCTCATGTCACACGCTGCCAGTCTAGCTGCTGTGTCTTCTTTGTGTCTTTTACCCTTCAAACTGCTGAGCTGGCTGGGTTTTTGGCCTTCCAGATACTCTGTTGTCCAATGAAAGCCAGGCTTTGTTACTCACCTTGGCTTACTGACATAATGCATCCCTGCTTGCTGTCTTAGCACTTTAGTTTATTGCAGTTTGGCACAAATCATGTCAGCTTCACCAGCATTGAGTATGTTTCCACTATGAAAGAACTTATTTGGGTATAAATAGGTCTTTGTTTATGATGTTTATCTCAGTTAAGTTGAGTTAATACTTCTAATGGACATCAGCTAGGAATCAAATATTTTCCTTTCATGACTTACGTACTGATTAAAAGGAGGCACAGAGTGTGATCAGGCCACTTTCTGATTCATTTTCTGCTATCTCTTCAGCACTCTGTGGCATTTTGATCTCTTTTCTGTGGGAAACTGATAACGTTTGTGTCTCTGCTCTGATTGCTAAGATACAGAGATAATATGCACAGACTTAACTCAGGCTAAAAGCCTGCAGGCAGACAATGGATATAAGATGCTGGTCCATTGATAGTTGAGGATATCACGCAGCAGTTTCTCAGCCAAGTCTTTCAAAAACGTGTCTGTCTGTTTATTGAGTCACATGGGCATTGCCAAGCTAAGCTATCAATGTCAATCTGGCACTTTAATTTCAATTAATCACTAAAGTCATCAACATGTCCATACTGTATGTTCTTTCTGTTATGTGCTGCAATGCTAAAGGACAACTTCAATGACGCATCAGGGCACCTTTCTTTAATATCTGGGGAATCCAAGCAGCTTTTATCATGTCTGCTGCTCAGATGCTTCTGGGTGTTTCATTAAATTAGGAAGGCTTCTAAGCTAAATAGACCATTGGACTGTGTCCTACTGTAGAGCCTGGAGAGCCTTTAAGACCAGAAAATCACTAGGCTCAGCTGAGCTAGCCGGAGCAGCTTGGCAGTCAAATGGTGCATTTCTAATATTGTGGAAAGTGAATACATTACAATTTCAGTTCTGCCATTTGCATGAAAACTTGTATTATATACTTCTTAAGAATTTCTCTAATACGAGGATCTATGACTAAATGACTCCAGTATTACTTCTAATACTGTCAAAGTAAGGGCAGCCAGTGTCATATGGGTGGACCATAGTTGTTAATAGTGGAAAAAAAAAAACTTAACAACTTCATTCATTCATGCATTCATTCGGTTATTGTCAGTCAGTCATTTGCTTAAAGGCGCTATAGATGTTTCGACATCTCAGACAGCAGAGACTGTTTTTGAATGATGCGCATGTGTAGGACCAACCTGCTAGATTCACAGCTCCCTCCCTCGGCCACAGAATAACGTGGACGAGCCACTCCGGTGTTTAGCAGACAGCAGGTACAGATTCTCCATCATATCACAAAAGCAAGTAAACGTAATGTCGTTGTCTGAACATCGCTAACTGCTAGCAGAATGATGTTAGCTACCTGCTGTAAACGTCAGACGAGCACGCAGCTTCCGGGTCGCAGCATTACTCTCGCCAATCAATCACTCTCATTGATCAGTCTCGCCTATTACCCGTTCTTACTACGGTAGTAAAAGTGATTGATGAACCAGTAGACAAATGAAAAAGTTAAGGAATGCAGAGATGATTGGCGGATGTTTTTTCAGCTCCATTACTTTCACAGCTGATGTTTAACTCATTCACTGCCATTGACTTCTATAGCCATGTACAGCGGGGGGAAAAGTGTTGAAATTTTCACGAGATTTCGCGAGATTGTCACCAGATTGTGTTCATGTCAATAGCTCTACAGAAAATATATTTTCAGAGAAAAATGTCGACATGTTCAATACCCCCCCCCCCCCCCCCCCCCGCTGTATACAGCTATAGACGTCAATGGCAGTGAATGGTTAATTATCATATATTTAAAGCTTTTAGTTAATCATAGCGTATGGGGTCATGAACCCAATTTTACTGAATGTTGCAAAAATTGTTGAAAGAAACATCTTGTGGTTATTACCCTTCAAAGATAAAAATGACACATTTCAAGCTTCAGGACTTTATAAGATCTGGTGATTTCAGTAGAAATTTCT
Source organism: Atherinomorus stipes (assembly GCA_023101725.1). Taxonomy (NCBI): domain Eukaryota; kingdom Metazoa; phylum Chordata; class Actinopteri; order Atheriniformes; family Atherinidae; genus Atherinomorus; species Atherinomorus stipes. The sequence continues at coordinate 87,893 of JALJCO010005766.1, forward strand.
TCATGAATTTACTTCTGAAAATGTGTGACATGATCTCAGATTTTTCCATCATTAGAAATGTGTGGTCTTGCAGCAGCTCACCGATAACTGCCTGTTACTTGCCGTAGTCAAAGCCGTAGCCATAGGTTTGATGACACACCCATATATTTTAACAAATGAGCGCCTGTGATGTCTTTCCTTTCTCTGTAAACGGTGGACTGTGCGCCGCTTTGTTCTTTGAATGTTTTTGGCATTTCTTCCTTTAGCTGACAGCTGAAAATGAAAAGCAAACAGAGAGAACCGGTCTTAAATCCACACAAGTTTTTATTTTTCCAGTATAATGAAAACACATTTAGTAGCAGAGTTGTCGTAAACATTACCTTGTTAAAAGAAAAAAAGGAGTAATGCTTCAGTATGAAATATAACGTTTGAACATGTCCACATTCTTTAAATTGTAGTTACTTGGATGCCCTTGGGGGATGCACATGGCTCTGCTCTGTGCCTGTTAGTACAGCTCTCTTTTCTCGTGTGTCCTCCCATCGTATGCACACTGGTGGTATTGACCCTCAACCCACTCCATCTCTCCACCACTCTGCTCTTATCCATGACTCACAAAGCCCATTTAACCTTTACACATCTAAATACAAGCCAGCACTTGGTTTCTACCCGCTGGCTGCAAGCAGGAAGTATCTCTTTTTTGTTGTTTTTTCCTACTTTTTATGGATTTGTTGGGTAATGTGGCTCTCCACTGTTATTTTGCTTTTTTTCATACACCTACTTGATATTTTCACCCAGAGAATGTCCATATTTGTGTTGCATGCCCCTATTTTCAAAGGAAATAACCCAAAACTATAGAAGTTAGAGTTGGAATAAAACAACCTTGCAGATGTATAAAAACACAGGAAACCCCTTTTCTTTGTTACACAGTCACCCCAGCCAGTCATCCATTGCTGTTATATGATATATTGATATATATTACCTGTGAGATATTTACTCTACAAAAGACCCATTAATAAGTGGAAGAGCAGCTACTTTTACGAAACGGGTATCGTATGTTTTTCCCATGGTGGTTTCCTCTGTGTATACACTCATATAGCCAGGTAACTCAAGCTATCGGGTGACAAGGGAGTGTCCCGTAACTGCTGGATAAGATTAACCGTCACTGGTTTAGTCAATAACGATGCAGTTAATGTTGCAGTTGTTCATTTTCTTCTGCATTTTGTGGGTTTGGCTTTGTTAAGATATCATCTCCCCAAAGACTTGGATGACATATGTGTCTCATCTATTGATGAAAAAGAATATAGGAGAGGATGCAACTTGTGTCCTGAACCAGTGAAAAGCTTCCAATTAAAAGTGATTGTCTCCCCCTCTGGATCCCTAAATAAATATAGAAAATGGAAGGATGGAAATAGTGTAGATGAAATGAAATGATGAAAAAGCCTCATACCAATACATCCTTTGATAAATTAATATCGGAGGTGTTTTTGTGTTAAACAGGTCTGTTATGTTAGATCTGATGCTAAACATAAGAGTGGGTTAGTGGGTGGGTTGTTAAAATTGCACATTTTTGCAGGTTTCAGTCTTGACGGTGAAAGAATCCAGTGTCTAATGCTATTACAACACCTGACACGATCACTATTAGCTCCCTGTCTAAGAGGTGTCACGTGATCAGTTCTTCCTCGCCCCTTTAAAACAGCAGGCTGCAGACGGCAGCACAGCGCACCTGTTTTAAGAGCAGTGAAGAAGAACTGTGCCAAAGATATCAGATCAGTAAATAGATTCCTGTTGTAATAAATTACGTGGTATATCAAATCGGTGCCTGAACACTAGTACTCGCCCATACCGATGCCAGCATTTTTGACAGTATCGGAGGCATTCCCGGTATTGGTATCGGAATCGTAACAACTCTAATTGTGACTGATAATGAGGATCAGGTTTCAGAGATCCAGTCAAGTGTCAGGACATGAGGTGGTATTGACAGAGTTTATTGATCCAGGAATTAAGATGGGAGACCAGAGGGCATTACTAAGCGTTTAGTTTTAGGCAACTGTGATTGCTCATAGGCTCATTCAGACAGGCTGGATTGAGCTGAGTATCTTAACGGTTTGTTTTTGTCGGCCAAAATCTCTGCACTTAGACATTTTGTAAGACAAAGCTTCCTTTCGCCAAAAACAGAAGAATCAATCTCTGAATAGATAGGGTTTTTTTGGAGGGTTAGGCCTGTTTAATATGCAAGACAGAAATTTCTTCTTGCTGAATGTTGCCTTCTAATTTAGCCATTGGCAAAATATGGTCAAACTGATTTAAATTGAACATTGACAGGTTAGCTTTTATTTAAGAACACTGAAATTCTAGATTAGCAGATGGCATAAGAGGCTGTAAAGCAACAATAAAGCTAATAAACAGTAGATGAGTGTCCTGTCCCCATGTAAACTCTGGGCTGCTTTACTCTGAGCTATGCTCATTAGTTCAGGCAGCATCTGCTTTTGGAGCACCAAAGTGCTGACTGGCACCTTTGTATAGAGATCACTACAGCCTGTCTTTTTCAGCTGGGTCCATGCTGTCTGGTTTGCCATGAATCCAGCACCATGGGCAAACAAGGCAGTGGAAACCAATGCCTGTGTGAGTGTGTGCATGTGCAACAATAGATGGAAAGATAGCAAGCTGCTATGGTAGGCCCATCACAGTAGAAAGCTGAGTTAGATTTCCAGCTGGTGTTATGGTTCAGGTTTTTTTTTTCCGTATTAAGGTGTCTTTTAAAAAGATAAATTGTTAGAAAATGGCTTCCCTGAGAGTTGGTGGATTTGTCTTTAAAGCGTGGAAGTGGAACAAGTGGAAGTGACGCTAATGTTGTGCACACACATGAACTGCTTTGACTGCGTTGGTCTCTAGTTTAACCCAAATTACACTCAGTCTGAGCCAAGAGTTTGTCACAATGTCTACTGAAGTAGTAAAGTTATGAAACTGCAAGCTGTTTACGGTTTGATCATTGAGTAAACTGACGGACTGTTTGCTAACGGTAACAACAGGCTAACACTGGCTTGTAGTTCAAATATCTAAATTCAGCAGCTGAGACCACGATAACCTTATAAAATTACCACATCCATCAATTTGACAAGTGAGTAGAGTGTCTGCCTTTCCCGGGAATAGTCACATGGCTGTCATACATATTGCCGCATTTACATGCTAAAAACTTAGCATTGCAATATTATGCATCCTTATTTCCGTCATACATCACATTTACCTTGTTAGCGAGAAGAAAGCCAACTGTGGGTCCCATTTTATCCCCAGACTGGATCGGAGCTTCCTCCAATTTAAAAAACAGAAAGGAAAATGAAAAGAAAGCTGCTCGGTTGTTTACTCCCGTCTTACTCCAGTGCCGGTGTTGAGCCGAAAAACGCCCCCCTGCCGTGGTGACTGGTCAGAGTCCAATTTGGTTCTCTTTGTCTCACAAGACAAAACTTTTCTTCTTTGTCTTACTGGAGTCTGAGTTGGGGTTTGAGAGGCACCTGCTCTCCATCCTTTAGCAGCAGTTAGTGTTGTCTCAACATGCGTGGACCCGCAGTGGCGGAATACACCACACCGGCACAGCCAGACTAACGAGAACGTGCGGCTCGTCTCCCCCACAAGCGCCCCCTTGAGGCTTCGTACCCGAATTTCTCGCATTTAGCATTCAGAAACAGTATTAAGAGACCACCGCAGTGAAGAAAGATCAGCTCATTCTACACATCAGGCAATTGTAAGAGCATGTGGAGGAAAGAAAAGAATACTATGTAACATTTAAACTTGCGCAATGCACATTTAAGAAAGTGTTGTTGAACTTAATATTACAAGGAAAAGGAGAGGTGTTAACAATATGTGTAGGTATAATACGATTGACTGGACTGAAATCATTCACACTTGGAATATTGATTTTTCTTGTCCTCTAAAAGGATTGCAAGGCATCAAAGGATTAATTTAATCTCTCCCTCTGCACGGAAATTGGTGTCAAATAATCAGTGAATAAGAACACAGCCAGACATCTTTCTTCAATGGATTTGTATCTAAGATGTATAAAAATAGATTTAAAAGAAACATGACATTTTCATCCAAAGGCTTCTCAGATGGCAGGAGTGTAAAACCAGTACGATCGCATGGCTGTAGATGGATGTGGGTGATACTCTGGTTTGTTTTGTTTGCTGGATTTGACTGCAGGTCAGTGTCATCTGTGAATTTGTTTAATGAAAATCAGAACAAAGGTAGGAAGCAAATAAAGTACAGGTGCGTGTGTGTGGATAAATGCATGTCCAGTCAGTGCAGGTAAGGAAGCAAAAACATCACTATATTACTGAGCCATGACAGCATCCAAATAAGTCATAAGCTAATTTATTTTGCTGCTCAGGTGTGGTCATGACTCATGGCACAGCATTCACGATGGCCTGAGGAACATTTGCACATGGTTTCTGAAGCTTCATTAAGGCAGCTTTTGTTAACACATGAAATGCTGTCACATTAACAAAGCTGAGAGCTACAGAGGAGACAGCCATGCGGCAGCAGCTGAGATTTATTTGACCTGGAGGCCAGAAAAACAAATGCAGCACTTATAAATGCAAAAGCAAAGCAAACAAACAAGTTAATTCAGCAGTGCATACGGCTACCGTTTAAATTTTGCTCTGCTTTGTGTGCTCATTGTTTCAAGGCAGGAGTGGACTGTTCATTGGAAGCACGTCTGTTTTGTGAAGTAGATGTTTTAGAGCTTGCCTTTCACGTTCAATGAATGGCAGCTGCTGAGAGGTTTGTAATTAGTCACTTCGGGTTCTGCACACACAGATGATCACATCTCACTCAATTCTGTATGCCTTGCACGCCTTTGTATGTGTTAAGATTTCTCTTTGTCATAGAATTTATGCATGCAGGTTTTAACATTATCACCGTCAGTCTAGAAGCTAAAAGATGCAATAATTTGTTCTACTGTTCCTGTTTGGATGAATTTTGGGGGGAAATCTAATTGCTTTGTTTGCATTTGCTAAACAGGTAAAGTTGAGTGGTTGCTCAAAACACAGGATTTTGCAATATTCCAGCCTTAATCTATAGATGCACAGACGGAGTTGTAGGGAAATTACTCCTTTCAAGAGTTACATATTGTGCAGCAGTGCCTGATTAATGACTCATCCTTTTCATCACATCTCTAAATGCAAATCCAAAGTTTGTTTCCCTTGAAACACAGAAAATCTTCTAACTTTGGATTCTTTCATGCTCCCAAACTGAGTCTTATTTTTTAAACATAGTTTTTCTCTTCTCCTCTGAAATCCACCAGAGAAGATCTTACTGGATTTTGCATCAGAAACTGGCAACCCAATCTATAAAAACAAGTCCAATAAAAGTAATGGTGTTCTTAAAACAAGGTCAAAACCACTGAGTGTTGCTCCAGAACGATGCATTAGTCCAGTTAAGATGTTTCTACTTAACACCACTCTTAAAAAATTGGGGATATTGAGCTTTTTGGATGTCATAATGCATCTTAGATGCAACATAGCTGTCCAAGGTGAACTTACGTAATTCCACTTTCTCTAAACTTTTGAATTCACATGTCCAACTATTTGATGTTTCAATACTTATAGCACATGTTCTTCTCTGACTGTAAAAAAAAAAATTCAATAATTAGATCAAAGAAAAAAATACAATAATTACATCAATTAGCTTAGTTTGGTTTAATAAATTGAAATGAAAGCATTATCATTGCATGATTCTTCTTAAACGTCCTACATTCATGATGGAAGCGTGAGGAAGATGAGGGAGCACGACTTGGCCATTGGTGACACGACATGTCAAACACTGAAAAAATATCCATGCAACCAGCACCCTGGAGACCATCTCATTTCAGGCAACACAGCAAAGGGGACGTAAGGGAAAGCAAAGATGGACACAGATGTTGAAGAAGGAAATGGGAGTGGAGGTCAGTGAGCTCATTTTAGCATAAGCTTTTAACTATTTTCTGTGAATTTCATCCTAAAGTTGAATATTTCTAACTTTTTGTGAGTTGTGTATATAGAAGGGGCTTTGCTTATGCTGAATATGAGCTTATTGAGGTTAAAATGATCAGAAGATATTGCTTTATGTGCATTATTGCTGTGTACATAATCAAACAAGTGATACTGGAGTAAATTTGTGTGGTATATCCACATTTTAGGTTTAGATTCCTAGAATACTTTTCTCAGGGTCATAGTCAAACTATGCAACAACCAACATGCAGTAGTCTTGTCATGATAAAATGCCAGCCTTTACCAGGTAAAGTTTGTCTTATTTCTTCACTTGTTGTCAGTGGCTTTTTTATTTCACTTATTGCTGCTTGGTTAGGTTTTGGCATTAAAACTATATTATAAGAGCATGAGAGTTGCCTAAACATAGGTTCTCTCACAACTTTCACTGCTTCAGACTTACATTGATTTACTTGGTGGCAGGTCTCAGCTCATCTGCAAAAGACACAAAACTTAAATCGATCCCTTTGGTCGTTCTGTCAGATGTCGGATTTGTGATTTGACAAATCATGATTGAAACCGCAAAATGTAAAGTAGTATATTAATGTGCTGTTGGTAGCCCACGTGTAACTCCACAGATGTTTCTATAATACAGAGAGGTCATACTGAGTTCATACAAATTGTGCACTTCCCTACAGACGACCAGAGAAATTCCCTCTGACATTAAATACTACCTTTAATGTACTGTTAGCAGAGCATAGTCTGATCTCTAGCTATTTGCATGCACAGAAACCATGAAGGGACTCTAACATGGACATGAAAAGCTGATATACATGCGTGATTTTCTAAAAATAGCTGATTTTTGTACTGTCATGTCCTGTCCTCGCTCATTTCCAGTTGAGATCTTTTTGTTCTAGTCTTCTGTCACATGATTGTTCTTCTTCTTTGGTTTGGTATAACCTGGGAGAGGAGCAGGAAATGTGCTGCTTAGCATGACAAAGCTGCAATAAGGCTTCGATCTTTATGATGTGACTTTGTTGAATCCTTTGGAGGAGAACAAAGTTGATCCTTTTTGTTCTGATCTGCTCTATGCAATCCCTTTGTCTCAGCTTGTTGCCTCCTCATCACAGCTTTAAGTCTAAGGACGTGGTTTTTGTGAGGAGTCCTAAATTAATGAGATGGCACAGAGAAATCCCTCTCCACTGCTGTTACTAATATTAGCAGGCCTCAATCTTTTGTTCTTCTGCTTTTGTCTTTGGTAGGTGGGAGATGGGCAGTCAATATTAGACATCTCCCAGGCATCCATAGGTCCTACTTTCTTCACTGTTTGCATACCCTTGTCAGCAGGCCTTTTGTTCCTGACGCTCTCATATCCACTGTTGTTTCTCACTGACCTCCACTCCCATTTCCTTCTTCAACATCTGTGTCCATCTTTGCTTTCCCTTACGTCCCTTTTGCTGTGTTGCCTGAGATGAGATGGTCTCCAGGGTGCTGGTCGCATGGATATTTTTTCAGTGTTTCTGACATGTCATGTCACCGATGGCCAAGTCGTGCTCCCTCTTCTTCCTCACGCTCACCATGGCGATGAGCTACAGCTTCAGTATTGTTCTGCCTGCTTTCTCAGGTTTTATCACAGGCTCTGAAGAGTTTTTCATGTATTGTTTGGGGTATTTTAGCTTTACCTCTGTCAGATTATTGGGCCATTTTACATGCATTAACTAGGGCTGGGCAAATAAATTGATTGAATGAAATAATTTTCATCTTTTGTTGCAGGCAACTTTTAAAAAATGAGTAAATTTAGTTTTTGTGTAAAAGCACATTTTTGGCTCCCCACGGCTTCCATTGCGCTAGTTTCACATTGCAGTATGGCAAGCGACAACAACATCATATCACACACGAAACAGCAACAGTAAGCGACAACATGGCTACTGGTGAGAGTATAAAGTGTGACTTAAAACACATCTGAGACATTGATTTCAAGAGGGTGTTCATTTATTATTTATTCATCCCAGAAATGAGGGTTATATTTGTCTTATTTTTGATTAATTAAAAGCAAAATTTGTTTTAAGTTGTCTGCTGTTTGTATGTATTGCTTTCATTAATAAGTAGGGGGGAAAATCTGAAAAAAAAACTTGTAGATCGAAAAAAAAAAAAAGAAATCTGAGATTTTATTTCTAGGCCATATCGCTCAGTTCTTTGCAGTCATTAAAGATGAAAAATTGAGCTAGAGGTACCATAATCTATACTGATTTTGAAAATATTTAATTCAGTTTCAATTTTTGATAAAATTTATAGGTAGATTTATATAACTTAATATAAAAGAAATATTAAAAGATATGGGGCAATCACTGAGGCACTGAAAATTGAAAACATTGCATATTTTTTAGTATTAGCTATCATATAGTGTGCACGTGCCATGAGCTAAATATCCTGAAGAAATGCTCTGAATTTTTTATATTTAAATAATTATTGTTGGAAAAAAAAAAAAGTTAGTTTATGGCATGTTATAACTAAAGATAGTTATTCGACTTTAGCTTATGCCCATTTCAAACTTTGAAAGCTTGGAATTTGTGTTAAATGTGTACATTTTTTGCTTGAAATTTTAGTTTAAAATGAAAATGCAAAAAAAAAAAAAAAAAAACATTAAAAAATAAATCCTCTTTTAATCTTCAATCAATTTAAAAGAGGCTGAGACTTTTGCTTTGAGAATTTTGTTGTCTTTAATGCCTGAATTGTACCTGGTACTATTTGTTGTCAGAAACATAATAGGTCCACCTCCGTGCTTAATAACAAAGAGGTGTTCTTTTCATTAAATTCTCTTTTTTCAACCTATCTGTCTGTATTGGAACCAAAAAGATCTTTTGAGCTTCCAAAAAGGGTCAAATTTATTTAGATATTCACTTGAGAATTTGATATTTTTTATATATTGACTCCTCTGAGTCCATATTTTATGCGCATTTGAACAAAACACCACGACCTTCAGAGTCCGCTGTATCTTCCTGGGAGTGTTTTACAACTAAAGAGTGGCTATAATTGGCCTTTCTCAGCTCATACCACAAGTCGATCTCTCAATTTTTTTTTCCATCCCTAAACTTGACCTCTTCTATTCCACTTAACAGTTGTATTAGTCATTTTATAAAATAGAGAGGTGACCAGCTGAGAACTGTTTGCTATCTCTCCATTAGCTTGATCCTGTGTTAGAGGCATCAGTTATTTTGATATTTAGAGTGCTATGCGGCTGCTTAGATACACTCAAGGCTGAATATAAAAAGCCCCAAGCCCTAACAAGGAAATTATAGACCTGAATAAAAGTTATCTGAGCTCATAATTCTTTGGAATCCTTCACATTGTGTTCTTAGCTATTTTTCACTCCTTTTTCTCATGTCACACAGAAATCAGCTCATCTTTAAATTTACTTTACCGTCATTCTGAGAGACCAAACTTTTGCATATTTCTGCACATACTCTGTAAATCTGCTCCAGATATTTTCTGTGTAATTATGGACACACTAATGTAATCTGGTCTGCTATCAATATCATTAGTAATTAATTACTTAATTGTTAATCATCAGGTTTGACATCCTCTTTTTAAAGTCTTTTTCTTTACTGTGCTTGTGGGGTGCTGGACAAATATTGCAGCTATTAGCGGTAGAGTGGTTTAATAGGGGCACCCTATTGCGCTTTATTGCATGGGTCTGCACTCTGCAGCAAGCAAGATGTTGGAAAAGCCCCATGTACGGCTGCATGTTTGTGTTAAAAGGGATTTTATTGCCTTGGAAGGCACTCCCACTGCACGGACTGCAGGAATACAGAAATTAACAAACTGTACGGCAGGACTCTCACTCATTGACTGATTGAACGGAGTCAAGCCTCATATGGTGAGGTATTTCATCTATACTAATGTTGGTTTCAATATGACCATCTTTTTAAATCATCTTACAAATTCAGCCCTTTTCTACAGCTGGTCTGTTTCTTCTTCTGTTCCCCCAGACCTCCCACTCCCCTCATGTCATGTGCTTCTGCTTTTATAACTCACGCTTCCTTTCAAATGATCTGATGTTTAGATGCGCTTTAGAGAGCTCATTTCTGGCTAATTTTAGTGTTGTCCATTTAGCTGCATTAAAAACTCTACTTCCTTCTGTTCTTTAATCTTTATCTTTCTTGCTCTGCATTCTCTGTGTGACATTCTTGATGACTCTGTTGTGTGCACTGCATGGTGTTGAGTGGGAACAGCAAGGATGGGAGAATTGTCCCTTTAACCTCTGGAGGGAAGAAAAGAAAACTCTGAGGAGGCAGTAAATCTCCTTGATTAAACCCAGCTCTCATAGACTTCTCTTTTTGTGTGGGACTAGACTGTGTGTGTTGTCTGTCATCTAAGGGAAGACTGTTAAAATTAAAAACCTTAGGAATAGTCATGGTAACCAACCCTCTTTCTTAGCATCAGTCTCTTCCACATGCAAACATTATAGGTAATGGAGTTGAGCTGATCTGTGGAGACTTCAGAGAAAGGAGAGAAAAGCCAACCTGACACAGGTTTGTGGTATTTATCAGTGTAGTTACAGATTAAGAATCTTGTTTTGACTATTTTATACTGTAATTTTCAAGCTTTGGGGCACCTGGAACTGCTAACTCAACGTTTGAAAGTGTGAAAAGTACTTAGTATACTGGTGTAAGAATTCAGGGTTACAGTGTTGCTGTAGTTACCCAAGGATGCTTTGAATTGCTAAGTAAAAGTAAAGAATTAGAGTTAACAGTGAAATATCAGCATTTTTTTCCCCAGAGTTTCTGACTTGTCACATCACTGATGGCCAGGTCGAGTTCTCTCTCCCTCCAGACACTTACCATGGTGGTGGGCTACAGTATTGTTCTGGCTCCTTTCAAAGTTATACTTCAGTCCACAAGACAGACTTTCCTCTGCTGGTTTACTTCTTACTCAGTAGAATGCAAAATTATGGGCACCCATGGTCAACTTAAAAACAAAAAAAAAAGAACAGTTGAATATAATTTCTTTAAGGAAATTATGTACTTTCATTCTGTACCCCTATAAACGTCTCATGGAGGTTTTTTTTTTTTTTTTTTAAATATAGCTTTTAATAAAAAAAATTCCATATTCAACCTTTAATAAACTTTGAAAAAAAATCAAAAGCAGAAAACCGCATACCCACTTTTGTGTAAAACTGTTACAGTCATCAATCAACTAACCCATATAACTGATGATTTTAATGCTTTGCAAAATGCAACACAACCTGATCAGTATGACAGACCATACTTAATATCTCAGCTAACATCCATAAGCTTTGTTACCACAAAGCTGGAGCTTCCTGAACCCACAACTGCAGACTACAGCAGACAAAAGGTTTCCCCCAGGGACTAAAGCCCATTTCAGACAGGCACAGCTTCCCATTAATCTCTTGGTAACTGAACATGTTGATGTCATGTGTGAATCACCCCGAGTTCTTTTCGTAACATTTTGAGAAGGCAATCCTGCCTGCTTGGACCTTGTAACATGTACATATAATTTTCCGTCCACCTCTGCTATGTTTCACACAACCATCGCATGCTTGGCATACTGATATGAAATTGTTATGGCAATGTGGCATGTTGTTGTGAGGAAACAATGACTCCATAAAGGCTATTATATTATCTGTCATGTTGAGCACTGTCCATTCTCATTTAATGAAAAATAATGCAGGTGCATCATTATTTTTTTCTGTCACATTCACAGGCGAAAGTAACTCTTAATAGTGAGTTACTGTAGGATCTAGGGCTGTGTTAAACGATTATTTTTTAAACGATTAATCTATCGATTATTTTTTCGATGCATCGATTAATCTAACGATTCACTTTTTTAGCTCGATTTGATTCGATCATCGATTATCTCCTCATAAATTGACAGACAGCAATTTATATATGCTGATATAGATATCTAAAATGTGAAAAAGAGCATGAATAAAAAGGCAGTGGGAGCCAGCAGCCTGTCATGGACTTTTTCATGAACCAACAGAATGTAAAATTTATGTTGAAAACACAGTGGACTGAAAAACAGGCTTTTAATTCTTTCATTTACATGAAAATAATAATAAAAAAGTAATCATTGAAATAATATGATCATGTAAACTTGGAGTATTTAAGCTAAGACAGATATTATTTTCCAACAAAAGATAATGAAGATACTGTAAGTAAACATTCAGAGTTGAACATTATATTGAACATGGGTCTAGCTTCCAGAAAAAGTGCATCTTCATCTTCATTCTGTTAATGCTTAATACGGGTGCCAATCACTTGAAAATGAAATTAAAAATTCTTTATTTATCCCAGAAGTGACTACACAATACTATTACCAACAGATGAAACACGAACATGAGGTCGAGAACGTGACTTTAATTATATTCAGTCAGAGACGAGACAGCTCCTGGCATCAGCTGTAGTTCCACCCACGGCCAGCAGATGGAGCTCGTGCTTCATGCTGACAGTCTCAAACAGGCCTGACGTGTCTGAAGACATGGCGTCCATCTCACGGAAGTGTCTCATGTCTCATTAGGCTTCGGATTCGCCATCCCTAATATATAGTTATACCTTCGATAAACGAGTGTGGGCCTTCACTGCCTTACACTTTGGAAACTTGGAAGAGCCACTCGCGGATATATCGCGCCGCCATCTTTGTTTTAGTCTGAAGTCGCATGGCGCCGCCATCTTTGTTTGGGTCTGACGACGCATCGGTACGCATATTTTGCGTCGACGTATTTTTTGCGTCGACGTAATCGGTTACGTCGACGAATCGTCCCAGCCCTAGTAGGATCGTAATAGAAAAGTGATGAATGAGTAACTGGATACCAGCCCTTTAAAAGACTGATGAAACCACAAATGCTATGTATTTCTTGTGTGAAAGGGCTCAAATAAACATGACCACCAGGTCTGAGACTTTAAGCCAATGGTGAACTGTAATTCCACTCATGGCCTCAAGTGACTTTATATCTCTGACTTCAACACACTCTTATTCCAACCCCATCGATTTATTACATGAATCAAAAGTTCCTAAAAGTCAATTAGTTGGGTTTACTCCTGATCATATGTGTCCATCCAGGTTTCATGTAACATTATATCTTCTCACTATTTTGTCTGAAAACTGCATTTCTCTTCTGTTTCCAGAAATACCAAAATGGCAATCATCAAATGCCAAACTCCAGGCTTCAAAATGGCAATTTAGAGACCAATGGGTGACATCATGCGGGGCAACATGCTATGTGTAGCTCACCCAGCATGCTTTTAGTCCATACACCCTTCCCCCCATTCACAATTAGTGTGTATGTTATTGGTTTGACAGTGACATTAATTTATATTTGAGAGTTTCATGTTTGTCCAATTCACAATTACCATGTAATATATTAGGTATTGTGTAAAATCACAGTAAATATGCAGGAGTTTACTATGTGCTGAAAGTACGGATGCACAATATAATTGGCTCCCTATCTGTATAGGCCTATATCGGTCTTAAAACTGAGTATCGGACATCAGCCACCCCACCGATATTTAACCGATATTTAACCGATATTTAACCGATCAGCCCGCTGTTTCTAAAGTCTAAAAAAAAACCAAAACAAAAAAAAACTTATTTTTCTTCAAAAATAAGACTTTAAAACTTCTAAAGACTAGGGGTGAGAAAAAATATCAATACACTGAAATATTGCGATATTTTCATATGCTAATATATTGACATTTAAAAACAGTATCAATCTATTTTACTAATGAAATCTCACGATATTTCATCGTTCTGTTACAAAATCTCACGAGAATTCACAAAAATTTCACGATATTTTCATATGCTAATTTCATATTGACATTTAAAAACACAGTATTGATCTATTTTACTAACAACCTTGCAATATTTTGTCATTCTGTTACGAAATCTCGCAAGAATTCACGAAATAACGTGAGATTTTGTAACAGAACGATGAAATATCGATGAAATCTCACAAGATTTTGTAAATTAAATAGATCATTACTGCTTTTTTAAAGGAGTCATCACCCGGAAATCCCACTTTTTTACGTTAAAACATGTGTATTGGAACAGGACCTCAGTTATAATGTGCCAGAAACTCCGGAAAGTGAAAGTAGCTTCGTCTTTGAGTGCGGGCTCTCTTTTCTCACCAGAATTGGCCACAAGCACGCACTCTCCACAAGGTTCAAGGAGTCTTCATTGTCCCCGTAGGGCAATTTCTTGTGCAACTAGCAGTGCTAAAACACAATTAAACAACAACAGTCACTCAGTCAACAACAGAGACAACAGATAGGAAACAACTACATGACAGGTTAGTCACTTGTTAAGAAGAACAATGGCTGCGTGGACAAATGAGTGTTTGAGCCTGTTGGTCCTGCACTTTGGCAGCATGTACCTACGCCCTGACGGGAGAAGCAGGAATTCACCAGCCAGGGGGTGGCTCCGGTCCCCAAGGATGGAGTGGGCCTTGCCCAAAGTTCTGCGCTGATAAAGGGCAGTGAGATCGTTCAGGTTTATACCTGCAATTTTGCTGCAGACTCTCACAACGCCCTACAGCCTGTTTTTGTTCTTTAGGGAAATGGAGCCATACCAACAAATAAAGGAGAAGATGAGGATAAAACAAGAGTAAAACATGCGTATAAAAGTGCTGTCCACATTAAATTTATGCAGCTTCCTGTAAAAATACATGCGCTGATGGGCCTTTTTACACATCGCATCAACTTGAGTCTCGAAGGTCAGCTTATCATCTATATAAGTCCCAAGGTACTTATAGTTACTGACCAGCTCCACTGCAATCAGCCTCATTCTGAATCCTCACTGGGGAGATGACTGTGGGACTTCTACGAAAGTCAATCAGCATTTCCTTTGTTTTTACCACATTAATCTGAAGGAAGGAAGAGCTGCACCAGTCCAGAAATTCCTTCACTACAGGTCCATGCCCCTGGTCATCCGTGCCCAGCAGGGACACAAAAACAGAGTAATCAGCAAATTTAAGAATGTGTCGCCCAGTGTGCTGACTCCGGCATTCATTTGTATATAAAACAAATAATAGGCTAAGGGCGAAAGAACGCGAATTGAATTTTTCTCCGAATGACGTGAACGAGAGAGGCTGCTAGCTGCTAAGCTAGCCTCTTTAGCGCCACCTAAAAGCAGCTGATTACTTGCTCCGGAGTCATTATGATCAGCTGTTATGACGTCAACCATATAGGCTGTGAGCGAGCTGCTAAGCTAGCGTCTTTAGCACCACCTGAAGGCAGCTGATTACCTGCCACGGAGTAGACCAGCTTTGTCAGAAAGGACGCCGGCGACAGAGACCAGTAAACAGTGGTTGACGAATGGACAAGCTGCTAATGTAGTTACAAAAGCTAACACTGTTTGGTTAACTTCACGTCAGACGTCCACTCCTTATCAGAGTCCAGCCCTTTTACTCTGGATCCTCTCACCGTTACGTTTTTATCACGTTTTTCGCTGTTGGGACATCATTTTCCTTCACCTGCTCTGTCCTGATAAAACTTTGTTTTGGCTTTGACGTTTGCCTCGTGAACACGCTTACAGACAGGTCTAACTCTCGTACGTATTCTCGCGACAAACAATAGTTGGGGATAAAAAGAGGTTAAAATGAGCTTATTAAATTTTCGTCCCACCCAACTAGAATTAAAAATTCATTTGAAGGTAATTTAAGAAGGATTGTGTATGTAAAACAGCAGGTTATGACACCTTTAAATATCGATTGTATATTGGCATATCAATTTATTGCGATTTTTCAGTGTATCAATATTTTTCCCCACCCATATTTTTCAAAGTGTCAGAAAAGAATAACAAAACTGCTATTTGCAATGACTGCTTATTTTTTCAGCTTTGATATCGGTGTCGATATCAGTTATCGGCCCCATGAGTTTAAAAATATCGGTATATCGGATATCTGCCAAAATTCCAATATCGTGCATCCCTAGCTGAAAGCCTCTCAGTCAGCCTGAAAGTATCACAGTTGATTTTTTTATCACTAATTATCATGGACTGATTAAACAGCAGCATATTACACAAACTTTCTCTGCATTTGTCTAATAATGGATTATTATTGTGCTTTGGTTAGAAAGTAATGATAATGATGATTTCTTGCTGCCCAAGGGACTAATTTGTCAATATAATGCAATGAAATGGTGCAATAAACCCAACATGCTTACCATCTTAATAAGATCATTTGTCATTTTCTGTGACTAAAGAAACACTGAAGTTTATGGCCATAGGATGCAGACCCACACACACTTGCCAATAATGAATACTCAAGCCCTTTGCTTGAACTCTCACACACAGGTGTCATGTCTGACACTGAACAAAACAACCTTCAAGCTCTTACAGACAGACAGTATTTTCACTACCCAGGTGCTACTGTATGTCTGCATAGCTGACTACCCAGACACATTTCTACTTTTTCATAATTTACCTTGAAGCAGAGAGGCTGTTACAGACACCTGCAACCTTTTCTCTTTGTTGAGGGGAGACTGATGGTCTGTGCTTCTTCAGGGAAATGTTTTGCCCAAGTTTAATCAGTGCGCTTCCTGCTGTTTGCACTGCTCCATGGTAGCTAGCATGTGAATGTCCAGTCTGGGTCAAAGCCATACTGTATTGAAGGCACTCTGGATTATTAAGGTTAAAGCAACATGTCATAAAGTTTCTCCTGGTGCTGGCATAGACAGATAAAGTTGCCAATGTTATATAGAGAGGGTCCAGATCCTTGACTTTCAAATGAATACAGTGCAATTTCCAATAAGGCCAGTAATGTCATCAAGGCAACGGACTGCCTCATAATGCCAGCTGAAGTCGTTGAAGGTAAAATTAGGCAGGGCCAGCAGGCAGTTGGATGGCAGGTTAAGTGATTTTTTTTTTCTTTTTTTGGGGGGGGGGGACAGCTGCTACTGTTGGTGATTGCTGAGGCCCTGTAGCCTCAGGGATTGGGGCCCACGCACAAATTTTTATTCATGCCTGGGGTCAGTTATTGTATCAGAGTTGAAAAATCAGGCACATGCTGTTTACTGGCTCCCTGTGGATCCATAAACTCAGGAGGCTAATTGTAACAGGAGGGAGACGGTAAATCAAAATATACTGGGCCTGAGGACATAGAGCTTATGAAGACGTAGTGAACCTACTTTAGTTGGTGTAAGAGAGAATCTGCAGTATTCATCTCCAAAGATTTCATATTCACAGTGTTGTCATAGAGATATTCTTACTTAGATCATATCTATTTTTGCTATGTGCACTTGCAGTTCTTTTCTTGTAAATTGAATCTTTTAGTAGCTAATCACAGTTTAAATTTGTTCAGAATAGAGTAAACAAGGCTGCTAGGTTAGGTTTCACATGTCCCAGCGTAGTTTGTAACAAGAAAACAATCTTACACCAACTAGCACTTACTAATTGGGTGAAGTTGATTTATTTTTGGTTATTTAGACAAAGTGCTCATGCTAAAAAAAAAACATAGTTTCAGTCATATCAGATGGAGGAAAGAAATGCATGTTACCCTTTTATAAATGGGTGAAACATTGTATGGACTGCACTGATCAGGTAATGAGCAAAGATGCTGCTTAGCTTAGCATGAGCAGTAAAAACAGGGAGACAGCTAACCCAGTTTTGTCTCCACTGACTTCCTATCAATGCCTTTAAAATAAATTAATTAGCATTCTATCAAGATATTTTGAAAAGCTACTGTTTTTGATAATTTACTATTTTCATAGATGACACAGGCTGCACGGTGGCGTGGTGGTTAGCACTGCAGCCTCACAGTAAGAAGGTTACGAGTTTGATTCCTGGCTGGGGAGGAGGTTTGAACAATTCCAACAGAGGCCTTCCTGTGTGGAGTTTGCATGTTCTCCCCGTATATGCGTGGGTTCTCTCCGGGTACTACGGCGTCCTCCCACTATCCAAAGACATGCATATTAGGTTAATTGGTCATTCTAAATTGCCCCTAGGAGTGAATGTGAGTGTGAGTCTGTCTCTCTGTGTTGGCCCTGCGACGGACTGGCAACCTGTCCAGGTGTACCCCGCCTCTCACCTGATAATAGCTGGGATAGGCTCCAGCAACCCCCGTGACCCTGAACTGGATAAGCGGTACAGAAAATGACTGACTGACATAGATGACACAATATGCTCTATGCTAAGATGAGCTAGCATACTACATGGGGTAAGAAGACTTTCCACAGGCAAGTAAATAAGAATTCTCAAACATGATCATGCTTTATTGGGAAAAAAACAACAAACATCCCATTTTGTTTCACGATATTCTTGTCTGTATCTTTTTTTTTTCCATCTCCATGGTAACATGTCGTAGCATGTGGTCAGCTCTGTTAGGTTTGTTGTGCTTTCTCTTCTCTTCTCTTCTCTTCTCTTCTCTTCTCTTCTCTTCTCTTCTCTTCTCTTCTCTTCTCTTCTCTTCTCTTCTCTTCTCTTCTCTTCTCTTCTCTTCTCACACTCTGCATCTCCCCCAACCCCCCTCTCCTGTGCTCTGATGATGAAGCGCTTTTAGATTTGCCCCTCAATAATGCATGTTTCCGATCCTCGCTCGGTTTTTATTTTTTCATGTTTGTCTCTCTCTCTCTCTCTCACCCCATCTATCCCAGACACTCTTTCTCCCATCATCCTCACTCTGTCTCTCCAGCCACAGTTTCTGATGTCTTGCTGCGCTCCTGTCTCCATTCATTAGGATCTCGCACTCTTTTTTTTTTTCTCCCCCCTCTTTCCCCTCATCTGTGTCTGTTGCCTCTTGTCTCAGCTCAGTTTGCTTTAGATCAACTCAGACTAGATCAATGCAGCCAAGTTCAAAAAGATCAGTCCACACAATATATATATATATATATATATATATATATATATATATATATATAAAATGTATGCATGTTCAGCCTTTATTTATTCTTGATTACTGTATCAACAATCTTCAGTTGTCTTCAGACCAAGTAGATTTGATACCCGAATGCATACAAACAAACAATTTCCCCATCTTTGATGGTTTTCTTGTCTGTTTATGTTGTAATGGCTGCAGATTGAGGTTTGGTTTAAGGTTCTTCCACTCAATGCAACAGAAATCTTCTCTTGTATATTGAGATGGCTCATCCTCAGTTTATTAAAACTACTCGCACAAATCAGCATCTTTCTCCTCTCAGGTTACTACAGTTGGGATGCTTTGCTTGTTAATGGGCCGGCTTTCTTTGTCCGTCACATTTGTTTTGCTAATGTACGATGAATGGAACATCTCTCGGGAGATTATGGTAATGCATTCGTGGTCACGAAGGCAAGCCTGTTTGCTGGAGGTGGGGAGCACAATGCATGTGTGTGTATGCACTTGGTAGGTAACCTTTCATTAGTGTGTGCACCCTGCTGGAGGTAGAAGTAATAAAAATGACAGGGGACATTTTGGTTGATCGAAGGCCTTGTGTTCAGCAAGACGTAGTCATTTACTGGGTATTCCCTGGAGAGCTATAAGGACATGCCCATGTATTGGTAAAGTACTTGTGCGTGTGACAATTGACTTGTATGATGAATGAACTGACATCTGTTTTCTCAGAGGATTAAATTTTATTCATATTGAATATGGTTGCTGCTAATAGGAGGGCTTAAAGTTTTATCAACAAAGGTTTCTCTGTATGACTACAGCAAATTTTTCACTCATCTTTGTGTCCATGTCCTTCAATCTCACTTGATACTGATAAAAGTAGGGGGAGGATATTCAAATGTCCATATGTGCAAAAACACCATACAGAATGATATTTCCGAATATCTTTACTAGTTGCTCACTGGAGATGAAGGGGCAGCAACCATAGCTTTTTTGTTTCGGTTTTTAAATCTCTTCTCTTTCATATTAGTTTTGACTGTTCAAAATGTTAAGATGGGATTTTCTAATCGCACAAGAAAGCAACTTGACATTTTACTCTTTTTGTATGGCAGGTTGGAGCATCTCATCAGAAGAAAGAGTGGCTGATATTAATTCCTAATTGGTGAGTCAAAATTATTGTGTCCAAAACTGGAAGAATATATAAGTCTATGTGGTTTCAAAGGGTAGTTTTTCTCATTCTGTTTGGAGCCAGCAGGCCAAGATGGCCTTAGTATTAGTTTACTGTTTACTGTGTGTGCTGCCATCTTGACCAGAACCCCCCCAGAGGAACTGATTTTTTTTTTTCTTTTTTTTTACTTCACCCACTTCTAGTTGCTGGTTATGCCTTCTTGAAATCCCATTTAATCCAAATTATGTGATTTTTGCATTGTTTTTTTCTAAATAGGATCTTAAGCTGCATTTGATACATCCAAGCTTCACCTAATCCCACCTCAATTCTAACCCCTCATGCAATCACCAATTTTTGAAACTGATGCTAGGCTTGACAAATGTGACCTAATACCCTTCCTTTATTGTCACTCTTTTGGTCAGCCCAGCCATCAGGGTTGTCAGGTAATTCAGATATGATGAAATGCTAGTCTGTTCAGAGGAGCCAAATTAAAGATCTTGGTTCATTTTTCTCTTCTTTGTTTTTATTCTGTGCTGTTTTCTTGATAAAGTTAACAACATTCACAATGATTCCTTGGTTAGTAAAATGACAATACTTTTCTCTGACCTCTCTCACTTTTGGCATTTTCTAGTTTTTGAACTGTAAACTGTTATGCCCACTAAAACAAACCAATTTTTTCTAAACACTGGATTCATAAGAAGGTTCAGTGATAGCTTCATCGTACGGCTTTTCTCACCTTAAACGCCAATGCAGCTGATAATGTTCTGATTTTCCCTGTGTGATGATACTGAAGGTGCCGGTTAGCATCTTCTGCTTCACGTTTTTTGTCTCAGGAATGTGCTGCTGTTTTTCTGACCTAGATTATTCTGAGATGCATGTTTCATGATTATGTACAGGACAATACAGGCCATCTGGGTTAGGTTTAATCATAAATAAGATTTGTTTCTGACAAGCTTATCTTAAGATTTGAAAATACAGATGAAAGGCTTTTGTGAATTTTATAGGCTTTTCTTTATCATGGCTATATTCTAAATAAGAAAGGTCAGCATGCAAGAATAAAAAGTGCTGAGTGTTGAAGCGTGACTCACAGCTGGCAGTGACAGATTTATAGCCTCTGCAGTCTTGGCTGTGCTGTTTGTAACAGCAAACTGAAGCTTACTGCTTGATGTTACTATACCTCTGTGGGTATGGATTTTTAAGCTTAGCATTTTTCTTAGGAAAGTTTTGTTCTTATGTTTGCAAAAAATAAAACAAAGCAGTGTTCCATAGCAATGCTGAAAAGGCACCATAATGTGTGGTGGCTGGTTAGAGGACTGATTTTTGTGCCACATCATTAAGACTGAGAAAAGTTTTAGAATATGACAGTTTTACTTTGGAGAAAAAATTTAACTGAACTTACACAGTTTGTTATGTATTCAAAACAAAAAAGAAATTGCAAAGAGGGAGGAGATTTGCCTGAAATGTAACAGCTTTGATCCCTTATTTCCACATCTATATCTGTTAGTCAAAAGAAAGTCTTAATTCTGTTGGAAAACATCTCATTCCAGTGCAAAAAATTTCTCCTTAATTTCCCTGAGATATAGGCCTATTAGTTATTGGTATTTCTAACAATTTATTTCTGAGAGATTGCACAGTTAGCTGGAAAGTTGGATAAGCAAATTTGCTAACTTGCTAACAAACCACTAGCTTGGCAGTCAAACTGATCACAACTTAAATATATTTTCAAGTGTAAAATCATATTAGTCCTATTGAAAAAAATGTTAAAATATTGAATGTACAGTGCTGTTCATATCTCAATTGTTTTTCACAAAACTAAATACATACCCAGCAGTAATTTACTTCTCCCCTTGAGCTAAACTGTGCAAAAGAAAAATGAAGGAAATCTTAGTTTGGTTGACTATTTCTTTTTTGTAACAATTCTCCATGGAAATAAAACTGATACTGTTGGAAAGCCTGTTTCCTTTTTAAATGGTGATGTGTGTGTAAGGAAAATGCATTCGTGGGATCAACAGTAGAGTTGGGTATGTGGGTTTGCTGCTAATGCTCTGCTGATAGCTGCATCAATAGAGTAACATTGTTTGGTGGAGGGAGTGTGATGGTGGGGTTACATCTCCCTCACTGGAACTAAAAAGCTTTTCATCATAGGAGGCAATCTCAGTGCTGAAAGAGATTCTGTAAGCAGTGGCAATCCCATATCTCAACACTCTGGGACCAAACTCTGTTGAAAGCGTGTGCCCTTATAGAGCAAGGTTTACCAGTGACTACCTGCAAAATAGGAGTGAAGAGGATGAAAGACCTGCTTGTGTCTTTAAATTCTGGTTAAAGATGCTGATGACCAGCATGAGGAAGAATTGCTAGGCGATTGTGGCTGCGTATGGTCTTCCACATGCTAGAGAGCCCTGTTTGTTCAGTGAATAAATTGTTTTTTTTCTTACTTTACCCATCCAATCTAAGAATTAAGAGTCTCTATGGCAGAATATGCTGTATGGCATTGGCAGAGATTTGGCAAGTTTTTCTGGAGCACAACCCACATACCCAACTCTGCTGCTCATTCCATAAATGTATTTTAAGTAAAATGTAGCACCATTCAAAAGGCTTTCCATCAGTTTGTGATTTATTGTTAAGAAGCATTACAACATTAATAATAATGATAATAATAATTGTCCAAATACAACTTTCTTTTCTTTTTGTGCCAATTTACATTTGTTTTTCTTTGCCACAGTGATTTATATGCATATTCCAATAAACGTGTCAGAAAGCAATTCTTGGCCTTTATTTTAACTGCTGCAGTTTTTCTATCTGAAAAAAAAAATGATATCCTTTCATTGAGAGCTACAGGACCTATTATACAGAACTACTAATGGTATTGCATGTGTGAGAACGAAGCATAAAACAATTGTTTTTTGTTTTCTGAAATTTATCTGTGACTAAAGTTTTCTTGTCGTGGCGTTTTGTCCAGTGCTCCTGAGTTTATCACCTCACGGCCACCATACATTCAGGATTATATTGTTTCTAATCATATGTAAAGAAACCGAAAAGCCAGTTTCAAGTGAACAGCTGTGCTTAGAAGTTTACATACCCTTCCATTAAAGAGAGAAAAAAAATTAGCTGCCAGTGAAATAAGTTGAAAATGTCAAAAGTAACAATAAATAAACATTTTATGAACATCATGACATTGATTTTGTATTTTGGTTCAACAGAAATATTAAAAACAAACATGAAGGGGCTCCTGAGCTAAAATGTTGAGCAACTTTTTGAGGCAATCGCTGCAGTCAGGTGTTTTCTGTAATGTTCAATAAGACTTCTGCACTTGTTGGCAGATATTATGTCCACTGTTCATGAGCAAGGGGCTTTATTTTGTCTGGGACAGTTTTGTTTGTTTGTTTAAAATGATTTTTTAAAACATTACCATAACAAATTACACTTAACTAAATGATAATTTAGTTAATTTTTATTTATCATTACTTTTTACAGTTTCGTGTTATTTGAATTACTATGGTGAATTTAGCCTTTTCTTTAAACTTTCAAGCATAACTGTAAGAAATCAGGATCAGTGTTTAAATCAGCCAATGTCTTGCCAAAATTAGACTTTTGAATACAGCCAAAAATAAACCAGCAAAGATCTTTTAGCCAACATTAAAACATGTGCAAATCAAATCTCTCCCGATAGCCACAGCATGTGCTTGGATGCAGCTTGAGTATGACTGGAAAAATAGGAGCCATGTGTCCTCGCATCACCTGCTGCTCACCTGCCACTGAGCACACAAAAGATGGCAGCACACTGATGCGATTTAACATAACAAAATAAACAGTGATGGCGATTTTTTTGGTTTAAAAAGCAGCCACCTTCCAGAGATTATTGCTGCTGTAAGTCATATAAACTCATTTGGAAAACATACACTTGGTCAAGGATGGAAACTAAAACAAGTCACATTTTAATGAGCCCAGATAGCAAACCACTAGCTTACAGCATGCTGTGTTCATCATTAAACATATTTGCCAGCAGTGAGCAATAGTCTAAGTAAGTAGAGCATACTCAGTGGCGTATTATGTAACACATCACTTCATCGTTTCCACCTTCAATTACCATCATTGTTACCTGAATGGTCCCATGAGGGCTCTCTACTATATTACACTGAGCTATGACTTAAGCAGAGTCATTATCGCAGCAGTTTATTCTACTGAAAAGAAGTCACGGAGAAGTGGTTTAAATTCAGCCATCGCTGGTTGTGATGATGGATCTCCTCTCTGCCGTCCTGCAGTTCCCTCTCTCCACCTGCCATCCCTCACCATGAGTAATCCTGATGAACAGATGGGTGGAGGAGGAAAAAAGGGGGCATGCCAGCTTGTTGCACTGCTATAACACCGTCAATCAGCCCCCTCCCCCTCTCACCTTCTGCCCCCCCCCACCACCACCACCACCACCACCACACACACGCACACACAAACACACACACTTTCCCATCATGCCCTTTCTATTCCAGTCAGCATTTCGGCCTGCTCTGCCTCAGTCTTTCCCTTCCTGTTCTGTATCTGTCATTTCACTCGGGTATCTGCTGCAACAGTGATGTATGTCGGCCCCATCCAGCGATCTGACAATACCCCCGTCTGTCTAACCATCAATCAGCACCACAACTACCATGCATGAATTTCAGCCGTAAAGGTTTAACAGTGCTCCCCTGAAGGACAAACACTCACAAATCCACAGACCAACACACAGTAACTCACATCTAGTAAAGCTCAGTCACATACCAAGGCCACGTGCATCTCTCAGCTCATCAATAGCTTTTACCTTGCAAAACCACCAGGAATACTAATGAGACTTGGCTCATTCACAAGCCCTGATAGATTTACAGAGTTTCCACAGTCATGCTGCATTTGGATGAAACTGATATTGATTGCTTTTATTCAGCATTGATGCATTTTTCCCTGCTTCATCTCAAAACCACCTTTTCATTTCACAGTCCCACCACAAAGCTGCACACAGCTGTAGTCTTCCTCAGCCTGCACCTAATAGGACAGTAGATCTTAACCAATAACATTACAAGTTGTCATTATCTGAAATGGAATATGCTTTGAGAAGCCAATAATTTTGCAACGTAGAGTGGATTGCTGGCAGTACTTGACACTGGCAGTGATGGAAGCTAAATTGTGATATTATTGTAGAGGATTTTTTATAGCAGCCATTTCCATTTATAGTGCATGGATGCAGTGAATGAATTTGAGCCAGAGTTTTACAGCTGAGAAAATAAGTATTTTTATGCTGTTGTTACAAGCTGATACATTTTGGGATGAGTATCTGCCATTTTACCCGTCACATGCTGAAAAAAAAATGGACTGAGTTACCAAGACTGGAGATTTTGATGAGATGAGACAGGAGAGACATGCACTCCCGGCTGCACACACAAACACATTCTTACATGTGCACATGGAAAGATACCAAAAAAAGCTGCAGGCAGCTTGCAAACCAGTCCATATGCTTGGTAAACTAAATGCTAAATATCACACCTTTCTAATTGTGGGTTAGTTATGTTACCAGCCTTTCCAGTTAAACTGTACACTTGGTTTGACAAAATCATAATTTGCAATAACTTGAATTTTGGCTCACATAGTTCACTTGCATTTGGATTCCCTTATTTTTATCCTGTGTCTTTTTTTTCATTTTATTTAAGAGTTCATTTTCAACAGTTTGGTCATCCCTCTAAACTTGAATTTTGGCTGACATCCTCCCACTGAAGATGCGTTGCCGCTCCTTTTAGCACACACATAAAAAAAACTCCATTTAAAGTACATATTCAAGTGTGCTTCCACTACACAATGACCGATGCTCGGTAAATGTCTGCAGCAGACTGTAAATGCCTCCAGAAAGAGTGCATCACACATGGAGGCGCAGTTTTCCACTGACCTCTTTAAGGTTTACCTCACATTTCCCACTGTATATAACAATATGTTTGGCAACTATCAGCTGTTTTAAACAGAATAAACTAAGTTCTCCATTAATTCCATGTGAAATGGTCTCAGCTTCATCTAAACTATGTGTTTAGAATTGTCAGAGAGCAGGAGTATGTACAGTGCAGGCTGCATGGTGGTGTGGTGGTTAGGGGCCATTCTGTGTGGAGTTTGCATGTTCTCTCCTGGTACTCATGCTTCCTCCCACATACCAAAAACATGCAAGGTAAGATGACTTCGAAATTCCCCTAAAACGAAAGTAAACATGAGTGGTGGTTTGTCTCTTGGTGTTAGCTACGTGTTGGACTGTTGACCTGTCCTGCCCCTCACCTAGTTACCGCTGCAGGCTCCAGCCCCCTGCTACTCTGCACTGGAATAAAACGGTACAGACGATGGATGGATGCAAATATAGTCTGCATTATTAGTGACTATTCTCTGCCTGAATGTCAGTATTTGGAGGGTAGTTGTCAGAAACACTTGTTAAAAAGAGTGGATTGTATGTTGTTTGCCATTATAGATGCATTTATTTACCAAGCCTGCCAAAGAAGAAGCCAAGTGTTCAATATTTTTTTTTTACATAGAATTGAAATATAGGGTTGGTATAATGATCACTATATACAGATACAGTTTTTGTCTCACAATTTGGTTAAATATGTTTTTCTGCAGTATGTATATATATCAAAAAACACAACTTAATACCTCAAGCAAAAGTGTTCAGATTCACTTCATGGAAAGGGTATATACTTTGTACTTTCCATGCATACGTCCCCCAAATGAGAGGAATGTCAAAATAACAGGAAGTAAAGATTTTTTTGTAGTTTTCTTTTGATTGACGAGGTTAAATTTTAGAGGAGGGATCAACCAATCTGTAGCTTGTACCTTTTTGATGCAGGACACACATTCAGAAATAATTTATAAAGGACTTCCCTCAGCTTTAAATATCAGTGGTGCAAAGATTTGTTTTAATCAAAAAAATATTAATAAATCAAACCAGCTATCCCTGGCTAAAGAACCTAATGAGCCACAAATATCTAATGAATTCTTAAGTAATTAAATTTTAATACCTTTCAGTGATCAGTAATGCCACTGTAGGACATTCGATAGCTATTCAGATACCACAGGGACTGATCAATAGATATACTGTTGCACTTCTCTTTTAAAACCTTGCACTGAAAAAACGCGTCTCAAACACACACATAAATTGAGTTTAACTGTGTTTATGTGAAAGCAGTTTGACAGTATCCAGTAGTAGTGTGTTCAGTTTATTTTTATCGTCCAGAGGTGTCACCTTGTATCATGAAACACCCCTGCCATTTCAGCATTATCCCAGTGGTAAACAGCATTGAAGGACAATGGCTGCCAGGGGTTAGTATTAGAGGAGTGGATGGGGCAGGCAGGGCCTGGCGCATGCTGACTATCAGCACTTCATAAAGCCTCAGAGAAAAGCAGGCGCTGGGGGATTCTGCGGATGGTGCTGGAATGACCGACCCTAAAAGCTAAGGCCCTGTGTGAGTGTGTGCATGTGTAACAGAGGCTGAGATCATTTGTTTTGATTAGGTGGCTGAGTGTGATCCGGTTTGGCTATTAGAGACAAAGGGCCTACCGGTTCTGTCTTTCACTGTGAAGAAGTGGTGTTAGTGGAGTAAAAGCTCCTCTGCATTAACTTCCAATGGCAGGCAGCTTCTGGTGAAGTCAGCAGATGATCCATAAAGCTGAAAACCAAATGTACAAACTGATTTATAGGATCGGTCATTGTTGCATTCAGTTATTTGGCGAGGAAGAAATGACTCAAGCGTTACGAGTATGCCATTACTTCATCTGAATCATTGTCTTGCTACAATAAACTCAACCACTCACCTGTGGATTTTCCAGTCCAATACCCTGCATAGATTCACTTATGCTTGTGAATGAATGCTTTATTTCCATCGTTCATCTAAAGTGTCTGTTTACCTTCCAAACTTAGAACCGTGCAACATTATCCATCTATTGTGCAAAGTATAATTGGACTTAGTAAATAATACTTGGATAAAGATATGAGGCATTCTGTACATTAAATGTTTTCCTGCACTTCAAGAGTCTGCTCAAGGCTTTCATCAGAATTTTTTACAATTCCTATCCTCAAAATGGGCTTTGCCTATAGATCTGCTGGTTGGAGTGAGTTTGTCCAGAAACGAAAAAGAACTGAGTGAGTTGCTGTTTTTGAACTGTGGATCAGTTAATTCCTCATATTTCTTCATGTGCTTACATTGAGCGCTTGTAGATGAGCAGGTTTGGTTTTCATGCTGTCTGACGTGTTTCTCTTTGTGGCATCCGTTTGCTAATGATAACTTGCTTTCAGTCTACAGAAAACATATTAAATGTAGCACATAAACAGTCAACTGACATCGACCTGAGGAGGTCATTGGCATTTATGGATAAACCAGGGAGAATATTCTCCCTGTCAGAGGTTTGTGCTTGTTGCATTGCTTTTCAACCCCAGTTGTAGGATCTTTTGTACTGAGAGCCACTGAGGTAAAGTTCTTACCTCAGGCCCTGGATACACAAAGGCCGTTGTTTGGGGCTGCTAACATTGATCTTTGTTGTCTGTTCTGGGAATTTTTTGTATTTGCTTACAGGATGTCGTCTCTGTCCTTCTTTTCAGCAGCTCACTAACTTGAGTTTGGTGTTTAATTTCAGCTTCTGGTGTTTATTTAATTCAGTTTTTTGCAAAAGGCTGTTTTTTATTCAACGGCCCACAACGGAACTTTAGCAGTTTTCTTAGTGACGCGCCCCCTATCGACGGCTAAACTAGCATCCATCTTGCATCGTACCTGTACTGTGATTCACTCCAGCCAGTAAAAGACAGTCTTATCTGGACTTATTCTGTCCCTCCCTCTCTTTCTTTTCCTCTCTTCCTCCGGTAATGTTTCCTTGTGTTTCTTTGCCGAATCTGACATGGTGCGCATTCAGAACACCCACTGTGCAACTAATAGTCGGCTCCAACGTCACAGCCGTGTCCTGGATACAAAACTTATATAGAGCACTTTCTGAGCCCTGAGACGCCTCTGAGCAGTGACGGCTCGAAAATGCGCATAATGAATATTGGTGTGCCATCAAAACGAGTCAAACACATTTTTAAAAACACATACAGTATATACCTCTGAAACTAAACCTTTAAAGGTACAGTCTGTAAGAATTACTGACATCTAGTGGTGAAGTTGGGTATTTGAAAGAAAAGATGTTTTCTTTGAAATTACTTCATAATCTAAGCACTATTGTGAATGGACGGTGGCCGTTAGTGTCCAAAATTCACCCAGACAAAAATATGTTTTCATCTGTGAGTAATTTAAAAAAATTATCTTTTAAGGCATTACCTATCCCGAACAGTGCTTTGACCCCCATTAAAAAAAGCTGGTACAGCAGTTTTAAAGTTAGGAGGGTTCTTATTTCCCACACATTGTTTTGTCCTTTCAGGGACACTGTAGTAAAAATGGTGGAACAAATATGGCAGCCTCCATATGTGCACCTCCCAGCAAGTAGATATAAATGACTCATTCTAAGAAACTGAACATATAAAAAACACAGTTTTGAATTATCACATTTTTCTGCCATTGACCTTTGATTTTTTTAAACTTACTGTACCTTTAAAGTCTAAAAGTTATATTGTGTCTCTTTTAAAAGAAGTCCAAATGCTCCAACAAAATAAAGTCTTTTCAAATATCAGCAGGTAATAATTAATGATGTTGGATTCACAGTCCACTGGTGACTCAGGGTAACCTATGATCTAAAATCACTGCCTGAAAAGTTTTACCCTCCAAATTGAGGATTGTGTTACCATGGTATCAGTAATGTACACATGGTGATCTCTCTATGTGCTGAAATACAGATAAGACTACTTCCACTCCGGTCCAGACCAGCTGAAAGCAGTCTGACTCAGTCCATTGTCTCATAAATATCTCTGTCTCTGTGATTTGATGTGACTCTACACGATTGTGTTTGCCTTTAATTATCTTCCTCCTTCCCTTTCCCAACTCCCTCATCTGTTTACTCAGCCTGTCATTCCTCTGTGTCTCTCAGTGCGACTGAAGGCTGTGTAGTGACCAACTTTGCAAGCTGCTGCAGGCTTTGCAAACTGAGGGGCAGAGGGACTTTTGGGTTTGTGTCAGCATGTTTCATGTCATTTTTTTGTTGTTGGCTGTTTTTATTCAGGGTGATTTCTGTGAGAGCAAAGAAACAAGCAGTGTCTTCGTTAAAGAGAGTAAATCAACATAAATGGCTACCAATTTAAAAGGGATTGATGCTTTGACAGGTCAGCCAAAGAGAAAAGATCATAAATAAATCATAAACCTGGGTTTTTAAAGTTGTGATTATTCATCTCTGCTTAATTTTAAGTTATTTTCAGAGACTTAAAAATGGGAAACCTTAAGTCTGAGCCACTTTGAATAATAATGTCAAACCAAAAAAGTGAATAGGGGTAATACCAAATATGAAAAGTTTTTTTTTTCTTGTTTCCAGCTGATGGGAAGTTACAAAGCAATACACCTGCAAGTATAAAGAGCTGCTGCAACAGTTAGAGAAGCATAGAGCAAAAAAACAACAAACCAAAAAAAAAGTTACACAAGTGGAATTAATTGATATGTTCAACCTCATTTTTATGAGGTTGGCTAAATGCACAGGCTGTAGGACTAGTGAGCCTGTAGCCACATAGGATGCCACCCATTTGTAAACTACTGTTTCATTGGATTCATCATTTTAACACAAATCAAGATAAGAGTAAGCAGTGTTGCCAACTTTGTGTGTAATCTTAGGTCATGTAATGACAAATGTTGCTGACTTCATATGCTTGGCTTCAGCTCTAACATATTTTTCTTCTCTGCTGTGAGATCTTCATCTTCCGCAGAGTCTTCAGTTGCTCTGCTCTCACATGTGTTTCTGCATGAGATTCACTTCTCAGACCTGGTGGCTGCATTTGGCATTTTCATAAAATCTCTGTGTGGTGTTTTGAAATATTGAGGCTTCATATGGATTTATGGAACAATAACTCATTCATAAATGAAGACTTGATATATAGTATTGCAATACAATACAATGCATTTGAAATGGTAATAACTGGGAGAATGCATGAAGGATTTTTGAAGGACAGAGATGGAGGACACAATAGTGTACATATACTTGACCCTTTCTTGGTCCACTTGCAAAATTCCCGACTACTCATTCCCCCCGTTAATGTTGAAAATATGAAAATAAACTTACCATGATGTGTCGCTTGACTGCATTTTGCTCATGGGTTTGTTTCAAGAAGCCGTTTACAAGTGACTTAAAAAGAGAAAATGGAAAAAGGGAAATGATGAGTGATTAAGAGGGACAGGCAGAACTTTAGATGCAGTCTACACATAAGCTTTGACCCCCTCAGTCAGTAAGAGGAGGAAAGAGGGAGACAAGAGATGACCTGCCCACTAGCCAAAGTCATCCCCATTAATCCTCTGTTATCATCTTTGTATTGTTTATTTAATTATCTGCTGCCTGTGAGAATATGAGCAATAAGAAATAAATGTTGCTCATTTAGCTGTAGGATGAATGTAGTGCTTTGTTTGGGTATGTTTGCTGTTCTGTGGAGAATATTGCTGCCAGAGAAATGTCTTCCGCCACGCTGCACAAGTACAACCCCATGGCGAATGACTTTTATTGGTAAAAGATTTGCATAACAATCTTCATAAACATGTTAACACAACTGAGTGTGCGACAAATGAGTATGAAAGACTGTTGTCCATGTCAGTCAGAGTTTAAAAGTTCAGTTTTAGGATGTACTGTACGATCGTGCTACTCACAGGCAAGCAATGTTCCAGTTAACAGCAAATGAGTTTACAGCTGACATTTCTACATGCTTAGTTTATGCAAGACTTGGTCCTAGTAGCAAAGCTTAGGGAGTCATCTGTGCCTCTTTATTTATTGCAGTAAAGCAGTGTTTTCTCTGGAAGTGCATTATAAAAGAAATCCAGAGTAGTAACATTTAAACAGGAGTGATGATTTCTTTTTCAGAAGTATTTTGATGGAATTGTTTTGTGCAGAAAGAATAGCTGCACTGTATGCTTTTCATTAAGAAGATAAACTCTTGCCCAGTCCTCTATATAGCTCAAGCAAGCAGCCATGCTTAACTTTAATCTGGGGGAAAAAAAGGAAAAAGCTGAAGTCTAACCTGTCTAAAGGTAAAAGAATCCACCTGCTAGCATGAACCGAGATAAGTAAAGCAATTTTCAGACACTTCGAAATTTGTCCATTGTGTAAGGCATGTTGCTGCAATGGACATACTCAGCACGAGAGTAAAATAAGTAGGGCTGGACGATTATGGAAAAAATTACAATCACGATTATTTTGACTGATATTGAAATCATGATTATATACATGATTATTCATTGGTTTAAAAAAAGGGGTTAATAACCAAAAAAACAAAAAAAAAAAAAAAAAAAAAAAAAAAAAAGGAAAAAAATAGAAAAAGGAAAAAGAGAAAAGAAGAATAAAAAGAAAAGGAAAAAAGAAGAGTAAATCTTATACTCTCTTCTACTCTCTAATATGTTATAAAAAAAAATCAGCATACAGTACAGGGCATGATGGAAAAAGTACAAAAGAAACTAGAAATACAATAGGCCTTCGCACCGCCTTCGGTGCTCGGGCCTAACTAGTGTTCTCTATAGCACATGGAAACATCAGTTATTATGACTATTTTGTCAGGTTGGGCAATACGGCCTAAAATGATTATCACGATTTATTGAGCAGTTAACCTCGGTAATAAGTGGATGATAACTCATTACAGACTGGATGGGGTGGAGTCACACAACTACAGTATAGATGGTGAGCACATCCTATCTATAAACAGCCAAAACAGCCAAAAACTACTTTTCTTTTCATTTTATTAAAATACTGAATATGGGCAAAATGATGGTTATTGCTGTAAATTTCGGTATCAGTAAATTTTTGTTTTATCGCCCAGCCCTACTATTTTGTAGACTTGTAATCAAGACCGCTTAAACCAAGACACTCCCAAGACCAGAGAGTGTAAGACCAAGACCAAGACCAAGACTAGCTCAGCTCGAGACTGAGGCCAAGATAAAAAAAAAAAGAAGTTTTTTTTGCCATTTTGCATGAGTTGTAGAACCTAAGCACCATACTGGGTTCAGCTGCTTAGTATAAATATGAGATTGTGTGATTTGATACTTGATTGGCACTTGAAGGTGGCGTATAACGATATATATATATATAAAAAAAAACTGTCTGCCTGGATATTATAGGTTACAAATCCCTTTGAGGCCGCTCAGCCAGTCTGAGACATTGCGAGACTGCGAGACCCGAGACCGAGACCAAAGACTGCAGAGGTCATGACAATACCAGTACCGTGAAAAAGTGGTCTCAATACCAGTCTCAAGAACTAAAAGTCTATTTTGGCATTAATGTTAATAACCTGGGCAGCCCTGTTATATTCATACGGATGTTATCCAACTTTGCAACCTGAAGTGATAAGTTCCCACTGTCCTAACAGCCAATGGAATTTACTGTTTCCGATTCTGTTTTACTCTTAATGCTCCTGTACATCCTACCAGAAGGCATTCTGTGGCTTGGTAGAAAAGCTTAGGCTACGAGGGGGACAGTGTTGTGCCTCCTTAATGAGGTAATAGCATACTAGATCCGCAGTGTATGCATATGTGAAAACATTTGAAATTAAATGGTCTTAACACTGCAAAAGAAAAAAAAAGTCTCTTCCATAGCCACACAAATAAATCACATCCTGCTTGATTTTTAATTTTTTGATTGACCAACACAGAAAACAATGATGGATGTTCCCTACGAATTATTTGAGCTTAACTTTTCTGTGAAATAACAACCCACACACGGCTCAGCACGGCCATTCTTGCTGTAGGGGAGGCCATAGCTGCTGCAGCTGCATGGAGCATTATTGTAATTAATCTGAAAATGGGATTTTCCATTTGCGTGATCATATTGGCATTTTTCACAATGAGATTAAGAGATTTAGCATGGATGGACTGCATTTGATGAATTCAGGAATGCTGCTCTAGCTCGCTCCCTGCTTTCCATCCCCTAGTGAGAGTAACATGCAATGGGACGTGTCAGCGTAATTAGCTGTGTCCTGGGGATGTATCAGCTCACACTCGCTGCCTAGCTCAGCTGGATAAAATCTTAGTGAGTATTCATTACCTCACTCTTTCACTCTATGCCATCAGACGTGCTTCCTCCCCTGCTGAGTAGTAACTGGCCTGAGTCTAGCAGTGCGCCTGATAGTTTCACCTTCAGATGTCTTTGAAGACTGATGTCACTTCCTAGTATGCTGTGTTTGTGTGTCTATAATATGTGGAGGTGCATGTGTTAGTCATGAATAATGACGATGTCAGGATGCACTTTAATGCTTTCCTGACAGCAGCACAACAAATTTCAAGCCACGCTGCTTGCAGGAAATGTTGATGCTGTCCGGCTATGCTAATTGACCATCTCATACTGTAGATGTCAAATAAAGTGATGCAGTGACGCACTAATATATAAATATAGATAATGCAAATGTATATATTTACTAATGAATTAAACCTCAATCATGCACATGTGGAAGTTTACACAGAAGAGATAAAAGGGAAATCAGACACACATAATTTCATCTCCCACAGTGCAGTTTACAAGAGCCCATTAATGCCAACATGATTTTGCACATTTGTGACGCATCAGTCAGCATCGTTTTGTGATCCACTACACAGCAGAATCTAGCAGTTGTGGGTCTGCACTCATGTCTAACTTGATCTGTGTGGCACACTGCTAATGTGGTGTGTGCGCGCATGCATGTGTTAGCATGTTTGCAGCTGTATCCTCCGCAGAGCTGTGATTTTTTTTTTTTTTTTTTTTTTTCCCCAGGCGAGTGTGCTCACATGTCCTATGTTTACAGGCAAGCATGTGGTAAACAGGGCATCTTAGTTATACTCATGGGATGTATAAGTGGCTGTTTGTTCGGGAGAGCATAGGGAAAAAGCCAGTTAACTGTAGAAACTGGGCTTGGTATATTTTTGAAGTGTGTAAGACCCACCTGATGTTAGTATGAACAAAATGGAGTGAGTGCTACTCATGTTAAGCAATTGTGGCTCACTTTCCTCTTTATCATTAGTAAATGTAGTATAAATAACAAGAAAAAGGGAATACAAATGCACAGTTCTTAAATTGTTTAATTTATAAGAACAGGAATCAGGTTTGTTTCACCCCCACCAGAGTCAGAGTCTTGGCGTTGGTAGATTTACAGGCCATCCAACAGACATGCCATTTACAGTGCAGCTTGACTTAAAGCATGCCACACAGAGTACTCAGCCATGACGACCCTTTCAGACTAAATATTTATACCTGAACTGTAGTTTCATTGTTATAAACAAATTATGCATCAATGACAATTTACACCATTTCCCATTTAACATCTTTGTAGCTTCTATGTGTTCTGAAGTGGAGATATTTTTTATGTTTTTTCATAATTGTCACTGAAAGGCAAAATATTTCATGTTTGATACGGAAAATATTTAAGCCTTTCTTTTAAAATGCAACTTAAATAATCGTGTGAACAGATTCAGTGTAATCACCCAGTTATTGTAACAGAGCACCATGTTGTGATATTGTTGCAGTTTTGCTATTCCATGCTATGCTAGGTTATGCTATTTTCCTGTAATAAGCTACAGTAGGCTCTCCTATGTAAGGCTGTTCTATGACAAATAATTCTATCTACTATTAAGTTATTTAAAAAAAAAAGCTTTTTTAATTTATCCACTAAAATAGAAAAGCAGTTGTACTTTGTTTGGCTAGCAAAAAATATTGACATAAAAATGTTTTGACAGCACTATGAAAAACTGATGAATTGATCTACTTCAAGTATATTTGACTAAATGTAGACTTTAACTAAAACTTCTGGAGTCATTGTCTTATTATCTGAACACATACTAAAATATTATGAAACACATGCAGCACAGTAACAATTACCGCAGATGCTAGCCCAAAAGCTAAACTTGAAGGTGTTTAGAAAAGCATAATAAATGAGAGGTCTATGCTACAAAAATGGGTTTTAGTTTGCTTTTGTTTTTTTAAACTTGCTTTTATTTACTACTCTTTAAATTCTTGGTTCAAGTTTTCACTAGTTTTTTTTCTGCATATCAAAGATCATTTCGTTTACTCTAACAGGCATCTTTATGTGTGTGAATGAAGATGTCACAGAATAATGGAAACATTAATATGGGAAATATGGGTCCTACATTTTGCCAAAAAACAGTCTAAACCCAAATTAAAAACAACAACAATAAGGCAAGGCAAGTTTATTTGTATAGCACATTTCATGTACAGGACAATTCAAAGTGCTTTACATAAAACATTAAAAGCATTACAGCGGGGTGCAAAAGGTAAAAAAAAAAACATTAGGAAGCACAATTTACAATTAAAAAGATTAAAAACATTTAAAATTAAAATGAGAACATAGAGCCGTGCGGATTTGAACTTTTGAATGAAATCTATGTAAATGCAGCTGAGAACAGGGGGGTCTTAAAACTGGATTTAAATAAACTAATTTCCATTATCTTTTTGTGTTTCTGTGTAGAGTGGATTTTTTTCATCCTGTCAACCCTGACTCTGCCGTTGAACCTGGAGAAAAGATCATCATTGTGACGCTCCATCACCCTGAACATGGACAGAAACAGGAAGTGGATGCCAGACTTCGGAGCTGTGCTGTTGATACTCCTGAGTCACATGACTTCAGCGCTTGAAGTGCCTCTTGATCGTAAGTATCATTCACATGGATATAAAATTGATGTTCATACACCATTAAAATGGGGATACATCACTTCTTTATTTGAAAAAGTACATTATGCTCTGTGATAAGAAAATTTAAATTTAAATTTTGTGCCTTTTTATTGTAATATGAAATAAACATTTTTACTTTTAAAGTCTGGGCAGAAAGATGGTCTCCCTTTATTTCTTCTGTGCATGTTTTGGCATGGGTTATGTTTTGTTTTCAATTACAAAATATAAAGATGTTTGTAAAAACCTTCTTTGCTTTAAACCACAATCTTTTGTGAAATTTTAATATCTGAACTACTGTCCTTACATTTATTTCACCTGCTTCAAAAATGCTGGGAGAGCTGATCAAGCAGACTTTATCAAATTGCTTAAAAGTGCACCTTTTTTTCCTGAACCTATTTGTTCTTTTCCAAACTAACCCCTTTCCTTAATATTCTAATACTGTGGTACGGCTTGTCATGATGGACAAAAAGCAAAAGTACTGGAAGGATGTAAGTTGGCCCAACTACTGCCGTGACCTCTAGTGTGCTCTTTTTGCTTTTTGAAATTTAATAATTTGCCTTTGTGTGATTTTTAAGCCGTGATGTGCATGCAGTGATATTCACGCTGTATTAACTGATAAGTGCTTTGCTTGGCTTGGACTGTTGGTTAGTCGATAATTTCATGTAATGGTAAGTGTTCAGCTCAGGAGTGTTTGTGTGTGGTGTGGTCCAGCTTCACAAATCTTGCTTTTTGAGTTTGGCTAAACTTGTTGCATGTTGCTTGCTTATTTATACTGTTCTTGAACATGTCTACATATCCTCTTTAAAATGTCTACATTGTTCTGTTTGTCAGTTTGCTTGTCTGATCTACACTTTTATTCATGTTTCTCTAGTGCCTCAACCCCCTACTATAACACTGCAGTCCCCAAAGGATTACATATTTGATCCAAGGGAGAACATTGTCATCCACTGTGAGGCCAAAGGGAAGCCTCAGCCCAGGTGAGACTGCAAATCCAAATCCTTATTGAATGTTTCACACCCAGAGTTGTTCCTTCCTGCTAGATTATAACTGTGTTTCTGAAGGCAACTTAACCTGGAGCAAAGTGGAAATACAAATTGCCTTAGCAACTGTCGTCCTGGAGACCGGGCGCTTGAGAAACACCTAGAGGAATAAATTAGCTGCTACCAGGCCATCAATCAGATGGGTTAGGTTATAATTAAAACGGTGATTCAAACACATTTAGACACCTAAACCCTTTTAGGTGGTCAGTGAAGTGTCGTTTCCTCTTTGATGTGTTTCCTTCCTGCTTCAAGCTTGGGATGTAGTATTCATTGTTTTTTGCTGTTTGCAGTTTTTCATGGACGAGAAACGGGACCCATTTCGATGTGGAGAAAGACTCCAAAGTCCTTATGAAGCCCGGATCAGGAACTCTGGTCATCGACATCAGTGGGGAAAAAGCCGAGGCTTATGAGGGAATGTACCAGTGCACAGCTCACAATGAGCACGGCACAGCGCTGTCCAACAACATTGTCATCAGGCAGTCCAGTAAGACACCTCAATGCATTCTGTATAATACAATTAAGATTTTTAGTGTTTAGTGATGCAGGAAATTCCCCTCTTTAGTGCATTCTGCAAAGCTTTCACTCTCCTTATTTGCTGATTGTGACTCACAGGGTCCCCCCTTATGGTCAAAGGAGAGAAATGAAGCCATCGTAGTACAGATGGGGGTCTCCCTTGTGCTGCACTGCAGACCCCCTGCTGGGCTGCCCCCTCCTGTC
Organism: Atherinomorus stipes; assembly: GCA_023101725.1. NCBI lineage: Eukaryota > Metazoa > Chordata > Actinopteri > Atheriniformes > Atherinidae > Atherinomorus > Atherinomorus stipes. The sequence goes on from JALJCO010005766.1 coordinate 126,323, forward strand.
ATCTTCTGGATGGATAGCAGTGAGTTATTTGCATAGACACTCATACATGCATATAGAAGACAAGATCATTAGATTTATACATTCATAAAAATGAATTAGCAGCTTGTTTTCATGTGTAATGCCCTCTGTCTCCTCTTGCAGACTTTCAGAGGCTGCCCCTGGATCAGCGAGTGTCCCAGGCCCTCAATGGAGACTTGTACTTTACCAACGTTCTCCCAACAGACACTAGGAACGACTACATTTGCTACGCTCGCTTCCCCCATACACAAACTATCCAGCAGAAGCAGCCTATCACAGTCACTGTGCTGGACAGTAAGTCAGGACTCAAACAGCTTGAAATAACAAATGATGTCACTGAGAAGAAAGCCTTCACAAGTCATGTTTGGACTAAGGATTGTATTGAGCAGGTCTATGATGTCATTATTTGTGTTATACAATCACTAAATCACATTCAAAGATGCTTTCCCCATGTGTTTTACTATTATGCTGCTCATTTAAAACTAATCTACAGTATAATGCTCTTGTATTCTCTTGGCCATCCCTCAATGACACAATATTAGCCTGCGATATATGTTGATGTGTCCAAGTGTTTGCAACAACACACTTCAAGAAGTCAAACATTTACCTGCTGATTTCCTAGTTTTGCATACTTCTGATTTTTTGTTATATTACAGTGGAAACAATGAATGAGACTGTGGCTGCTTTTTACAATATCACTGATTTCTATAGTGGTGAGTGCTGCTAGTTTATTCCCGTTTAGCCCCGTCAGTGTGAACCTTGCCCTGTTCTTACCCCCTGGCATATCTGCTCACCTTTAACTTGGCCTCAGTCCCCTCTGTGATTGCATTATCACGCACTCTTCACCAGGTTTTTCCCGTATCATCCATTTGCAAATTAAATGTATAAGGGTAGGGGATGTCAGGAAATCCTGTGGTTTTGGACAATAAGGACAAACAACTTTAAAGCAGAATTTATTTCTGAGCCTAAAGTGAATTTTTAGCTTAATATGGTTGGTTTAATATAAGCTAACTCCATTTACTGGGTTGTTTTCTGCATAGAACTCCTGTGTTTCCATAGTAACAGGTGGATGGCTACTTCTCTCAGGGAGGCTGCTCTTGCGCCCCTCATTTTGAGCTTTTGCTATTGTATGTGATTAAGCAGAAAAAAACAAGCAAGTTTCTTTTACATTGGGGCTGTTCATCACTAACTCATGTTCTATCTTGTCTCACCATGTTGGCAAATCACTCTTCATCTATACAGTTTGACTGCCCCCCTCCCTGATACCTCAGTTTTACAACTTAAACTTCTCTTTTTGTAAAACCTTGTGGTAAGAAAAGCCCCCATGTGGGCTGTTCTAGCCTGTCTCTGACTTGTACCCTCATGTGTTCAGACAGCCCAGTGGGAGAGCGTCTCCCCACTTTCATGTTGCCTCTCGGCACCACCAGCACCAAAATGGTTCTGAGAGGAGAGACTCTGGAGCTGGAATGCATCGCCGAGGGACTGTGAGTTGACAGTTGCCACAAGCAGTCAATGTCTCTAGGATATATGTTTATTCTGTCAGATGTTACACCGTCAAAAATAAGAAAAAGCACGGTTTCTGTGACAGGCCCACTCCAGACATCTCCTGGCAGAAGGATGGAGGAGAGCTGCCGAGCAACAGGCTGTCCTACGACACCTTCAAGAAAACGCTGAAGATTTCTGATGTGAATGAAGCTGATGCTGGCGCCTACCACTGCACTGCTACCAACAAGCTGGGCACCGCACACCACACCATCAACGTCACCGTCAAAGGTACAAAAACCATCAAACGCCACTAATTTAACAAAATATACAAATTCCCCACTGATGATGCACCGTGGAGAAATAAATAAAACGTTTTTGTTTTTAAAATGAGGCAAATCTTTAAGTTTGGGTGTTTCTTCTAGAATCTCACCCTGTACCTTTATTCTTGTTCATTATCCCCAGCGGCTCCTTTCTGGGTCAGCGCTCCTAGAAACCTGATCCTCGCTCCGAATGAGACCGGTATCTTAACTTGTCGCGTTAATGGGGAACCTAAACCAAACATTCACTGGTTTGTCAATGGCGTTCCCCTTGAGAGTAAGTCAAAAGAGACAATGCAGGCATAAACCAGCGTTGTACATTTTTATGTGAAACAGACTACAGCCTATTAGATTATCATAAGAAATCAACTAAGAGTTTTTTTTCCCTTTTGAAATAAAGCCAAGGGACATTAAACAGTGTATTCTGTCTCTTCCTGTGGTAGATGCTCCTGTGGACCAAAGCCGCAAGGTGGACGAAGACACTGTGATTCTCAGCAGCGTCCAGTCGGGGTCCAGTGCCGTCTACCAGTGTAATGCATCCAATGAATTCGGCTACTTGATGGCTAACGCTTTTGTCAACGTTCTTGGTGAGTTTATTTAGAAGCAAAGTGGGTGATCCCATTCAGCTTCAGTTCTACTCTTTATCTCTCTAACACCTGATTTTACATCACTTTGAACAGACTGGCCTGTGCGTGATGAAGGAAATACAACTGAGTCAAACATTTACTTTTTTTTTCCCCAATAGCGGAGCCACCAAGAGTGCTCACCCCGCCCAACCAGGTGTATCAGGTCATCACTAATAGCCCTGCTTCACTTCACTGTGCCTCCTTTGGTTCACCAATCCCAACCATCACATGGTAGGACTCAAGACCCAGTTTCACCATCAGGGTCTTAAACTAAATTGATCTAAGATCTAATAGTTGGTCTTGCTTAGATCAGGCATAAATCTTGTTTGATCAGAAGTTTGATTTGAAGTTTAATTAAAATTTTCTTTTTTTTTTTGTAGTTTAGGGCTTTGTGATATACTGATATATCGCGATATGATATTTACATGAGAGAGAGAGAGAATATTTACACATATTGTTATATCGCGGTATTAGTTGTGCAAATTTTTTTGCTTTATTTTTTCGTAATGACCCGGCTGCACCTCTACTGACTACAAAGGGGTCACCTGATTATTTAATAAGAGTGGGAAAAAATATTGATACACTAAAAAATCGCAATATTTTCATATGCCAATACCATATCTAGGCTATATTTAGAAATGCTGTATTGCTCTATTTATGAATGAAATCTCGCGATATATCATTGTTACGAAATCTTATGAGATTTCACAAAATACCGCAAGATTTTGTAACAAAATGATGAAATCTTGCGGTATTTCGTGAAATCTCATGAGATCGCGATATTTCAGTGTATCAATATTTTTTCCCACGCCTAACTGTCTGGAAGACGATCCTTCCCAAGACTTTTACAAAGAAATCACAAAAAAAACAGCCAACTATCTTTAATTACTTCGATTTAACAAACATTTCAAACCAGTGTTTTGCCAATTCCATCGCAGCAGTGGAGCGATACCTTCATGCTAAACATGTTTCAATACTAAAAAACAGGTGTTTCATATGAAATGAAACTTTCAGACAAATTAGGGTAAAAATACCGGTATATATCGTCATCTAAAATAAATATTTGATGATGTAATTGGTCCATATCACTTATCCCTATTGTAGTTACAAGTAAAAGCACAGCAGTCAATTACTCGTACAACAAAAAAGATGAGTTTACTACATTTTTAGTTACATGTTTAAAATGCAATTACTCAGCTGTTTACAGCCTTCAAGCTTTTCTTATCTGTTTTTGTGCTGCGCATTGGTGTTTTCATTCATTTTCTCTGATCCTTTAACATAATACATTGTTAATATTTTATCCTATCTGCAGTCCTGAGTGATATAAGAATTTACATCAACACATGAACATCTTAAAGGCAATCATTGCTAACATTTGACTTTATTTATTTGGCAAAACTGAAGTCCATTCTAAAGGCTGCTTTTAATCATGAAGTTTTAAATTTGGATTAAATCAGTCAAATGTGAAGTCAGTACTAAATTTCAGGCATCCAAACATCACAGTGACTTTGTATTTACCATCTATGTTCTTAACAAAGACCTACAGTATTTTGATAGTTGGATTTGGGTTTAATGGACTTATCAACAAAAATAGTAAACAGCTTGGTCTCATTTTTTGCTTTGTGGAGGTTCAGTAAGTTGCCTCTTTTCTTTTAGAAATCAAAAAGTATTGATTATTCATCCCTTTAGCTGGGGCACTGAGAGCTATTTGGATGGTTAGATGGCCACTTGACCTCATCTGTAAAAGAAAAAGGGTACCTACCCTCCATGCAAGAATGAAAAACCAAATGGAAGTTTGAAAGTGGGCTTGAGCCCTGAATTAAAAAAAAAAAAAAAAGTTTGTTACTCTTTGATTTGAATATTTACTAGATTATAAAGCTAAAATGAATATACTGCTACTGTTTTGTATTTTATTTCCTGCAGGTTCAAAGACAGCCAGATCAGTATTAAAAGCGGTGACCCATATGTGATCCATAACAACGGTACGCTGGAAATCAATGTGGCCCAGCCTGTAAATAGCGGCATGTACACCTGCATTGCTACCAACAACCTGGGGATCAAAGAGAATCACGTTTACCTGGAAGTTAAAGGTTAATATGACCCAAACACAACCCACCTATGGTTCACCTCTTATCTTGTTACAGAATTATTTGTTCCTTTTAGCTTTTAGGTAATCAAATATTATTCGTTGTTATGCAATAAGTTATTTTCTTCTGTCCTTTAGAGCCCACCCGTATCCTGAAGCAGCCGGAGTATAAGGTGGTGCAGAGAGGGATGAGTGCTGTGTTCGAGTGCAAAGTCAAACATGACCCTTCCCTCATTCCCACCATGACGTGGCTAAAAGACGATGGAGAACTGCCAGATGATGAACGGTACAACAGAGCCTGAGATGGCTCTGTAGATGAATGGATTAAACCTTTAGTTTGTCCAAAACATGATCTGATTTAGAAACAATGTCTCTGGCTTTTTCCCCTCTGCGAACACTCCAGGTTTGAGGTGGACGCAGACAGTCTGACCATCAAAGACGTGACCGACGACGATAAGGGCACTTACACCTGCATGATGAACACCAAGCTGGATCGGGACTCAGCCAGTGCCATGCTGACTGTTGTTGGTATGTTTACTTCCTAACTCCTCGCAGTCCACTAATCCAGAAACTGTTTCACTACTTCCTCTTCTTCTTTATTTCCCCAGATAGAAAAACCTTGTATTTTTCTTTCAATTCCACTGAAATCCCAGTTTTTTTCCATCTGTTTTTGTCCCATTGGTTAAAAAATATTCCTAGAAATTCTTCACAGTAGTGATTTTTCTGCTGTTTCTACAATGTCTGTCACTGACATCTAATCTTCTTCTCAAACTTTACTCTTTTTTCTCGCTGTCAGAGGCAACTCCTACTCCAGCAATTGTCTACGGTAAACAAACCACAGTGTAGCTCTCACCCTGTTCAGTCCCTACATGTCGCCTCCACTTTGCTAAATGTTTTGTTTTGACTGAGTCTTTTCCTGCTACATTGAACCAGTTTGATTTTGTTTAATGTGGAGTTCATGCTTCAGATTTAAAGTCACTGTTGATCACCAGTTTGAAAAACATGCATCTGCACGTATATGGTGCATCATATTTTGGTGCTTCTGCATCACGTGTCTGTGGGCAGATGATTGACATGTCATTTTATTTATCTGGCAGGTTGTTTTTTCCTGTTTTAACTATAGCTTCCTGTGGTTTAATCAGCCAGAAGTGAGAACACATGTTGGTGTGCATTCTCCTAAAAGAAGCACACATAAGAATGTTATTTCTGTTTTGATGCATTTCCCATACACTGACTCCTCTGTGTTATTGGATAGAGAATCTTTATCAGATGAACATATAGAAGTCTTATCTCTATCCTGAAGGACTGTGCAACACTTTGTCCCTGTTTCCATTATTTAGCAAGTACGGACAGCTTCATTTGCCTTGAAAATGATTCATTCATGCCTAGTCTTTACATATCTACTTTGAATTGGAAAGAATATTGCATCAGTGTCAAAATGTCTGCTGACAGAGTAGCAATAACTAGCACAATCTCCGTTGGGTTTGCAGAGAAACCTGACCCACCGACTGACCTGGAGCTCACGGATCAGACGGAGAGGAGCGTTCACCTCACCTGGATTCCTGGAGATGAACACAACAGTCCTACACACAGTATGAAGTGCTCAAAACTTCCACCTGGTTTAACAGCAGCTTCCTTCAACTGTCCTCTTTTAAATAAAATTTTAACCTTTTTACAAATTATAACATGGTTTATGTCAGCTTTGCCCACAAACATCCACTTTTAAATGCCAAATGTGCCAACTTATGGACCATTTATCGAAACTTAACACAACAATTAAGGACATTTTGGTTTGGTTGATTACTAATTGGTTGATTTACTAACACTAATTGTTGTATTATACAGTATATCATTAGGCCTTTACAATGAGGTATAACTCTCATTGTGCGTCTGTGAAATAAATAACAATTTTGGGGGGCAGTGTCTCCCAAATATTTGCAAAAGTCTGTGCCCTGTCATGGATGTATGACTGGCGCCTGAATGGCACCAAAATTGACAGACATATCTGAATAAGATCACATTTGTCTAGCTCCTGGCCGAGAAATGGGATGCCATCCCACAACTAAATGTGACCAGGATGAGGAAGAAGTGCCGATATTTTTGTCCACATTCAGAAAACTGTAGCTTTTATAAATATCTTTGTCTTTAGATCAATAAGGGTTAAAAATGAAGAAAGCGGACAGATTGCAGGATGCTGGGTCTGCCTCATCTTTCTTAGATTACGTTAAAGCTTTGACTATTATGTAACTTAATCTTGATCCTTTCATCTTACCTAGATTTTTTGATTCAATATGAGGATCTGCTCCATCAGCCTGGAGTTTGGGTTAACCTAACAGAAGTTGCTGGTACCAGCACCACAGCCGAGCTACAGCTCTCTCCATACGTGTACTACTCTTTCAGAGTGCTGGCTCGTAATGATGTTGGCTACAGCGAGCCCAGTCTGCCCTCGAGTCAATACAGGACTAACCCTGCAGGTAAGAAAAAAAAAGGACAATGTCATGTTCTGGAAAAAGCTCCCAGATATACAAATATCTGGGAATATTTTGTTTCTTTTTCAGCTCCAGATGTAAATCCGTCAGATGTTGAAGGAGTAGGAACAGAGCCCAAGAACTTGGTCATCTCCTGGACAGTAAGGGCTTTAACTGTTTGACACTGTGAGCTTCCCTGTAATGTGTGGATGAAATCTATACAGGACTTGCCTAGAAGCATAAGATTCTCCATTGCATTTGGAATATTTGTCCACTCAGAGAACAGACTCAGTAAATTTCTCCTCTCTGCAGCCTCTGACAGGATTCCAGTCTAATGGTCCCGGTCTGGAGTACAAAGTGCTGTGGAGACAGAAGGATGTGGAAAAGGACTGGTCATCAAAAAATGTGGCCAATGCTTCTCAATTAGTCATTTCTGGAACTCAAACCTATGTTCCCTATGAAATTAAAGTTCAAGCCTTTAATGATTATGGCAACGGCCCTGATCCTGAGGTTGTGATTGGCTACTCTGGAGAAGACAGTGAGTAAACTTTGTATTATTTTGGTTTAAATCATGAATACCGAGGCAAATATTGAATTTCTTATGAGCATGTGTTGTTTGAATGTTCTTTAGTTGTTAATGTTGCCACACCTGAGTTTATATTCTTTATTATTGAATAACATTTTGGTGTCTTTGCTTGGCAGTGCCTTTGTCTGCTCCTGACAGTGTGCATGTGATGGTTCATAACAGCACACTGGCAGAAGTCCATTGGGAGCCCGTATCGTTCAGCTCTGTCCAGGGGAAGCTACAAGGATACAAGGTACTGTTTTACAAACACTGTCTTACGTTCTTGCTGCCACTGACTTGCATGTTAGATCAAGGCTTGAGTGACAAAACAACTCTTCAGTTTGCTGAATACATTTGCCATTTTTCCATAAGCTGTAAAAACCCTTGTATAGTTTCTGTTAAGCTTTGTTTTTAAACACCAGCTGTGAACAATAACCCAAAAACATCAGTTGATGCATACAAACTATAACACTTTCCCACCATGCCAAGCCACAATTGTTTTCAAAGTGACTATCAAATTGGTATGAATGTGTGCTAAATGAATATGGGGACATGAGGTTGAGAGTGAGCGTCCTTTCACAGTGTGAAAAACCTTTCTGAGTTCATATATTCACAGTTAAAGCTTTGTTAATATGAGAACATTTTTATTGAGTTTACCGCCGCAGTGTGATGCTGCAGAAAGGTTTGTTTTGAAGTGCGTTTGTCCTCTTGAGGAAGCATTTAAAAAAAAAGGAGTTGGAAGAATTCTTTAATGTAAAAAAAAAAAATGTTTTCAAAAACATAGAATGCACAGGAACATCCAATATGAAAAGCTAGGAGATATGCTGTGTTTTTACAATTGGAACCAATAATACTATTGTTGTTGCCTAAGTTGTCCATGTTTATTTTGTCTGTATAAATGGCGCATTCTTTATTTACTTGTTTATGTTCAGAAGATGTAATTTCATCCACAGTAAGGTGGGTTAGATTCTCCTATACACACTAAAAACTCCTGGGTCAAAAGTAACCCATAATGGGTTATTTTTTGCCCACTGCTGGGTCAAAAAAGGGACCAACTAATTTCTGGGTTTATTTAACTCAGAAAATATTTTTTAAACTTAACTTTTGGGTTGAATATTTGATCCAGAATTTGGGTTAAATTGACTACTGTGTTAGGTTATTTTAACCCAGAAGTTGGGTTATATTGTCTACAATACTGGGTTATTTTTAACCCAAAAGTTGGATCAACAACCCAACAACCCAAATGTCTGGGTTGAAATACCACAGAAATTAGTTGGTCCCTTTTTAACCTAGCAGTTTGACCCAGCAGTTTTTTAGACTGTTAAAGATTTTATTTCCCTTATTCTTTATTTGATCTTTGTACATTTTACATAATGGTTAAGGAAAGTTTTAGGAACAGATCAGTTTTTCCTTTAATAATTAATTTCACTCTATCAGCTCTTCATTGGACAGATTTTTTTGGTTGTGTGCTTTTGGATGATATTTTGCTTCATTCTGTAAAAATCTGCTGTGCAGGCCTTTATTGGCACATGCCGGTGACTAAAAAAGCAAACTAGAGTCTTTTTATTGGTCTTTGGAGAGGTATCCTACCCATGCAGCATGTTGATGATATTCAAAAGTATAATAATCTCTCACTTTCCTGTGAAGTGAAATAACAGCACACATCAAAGGCACCACTTCATATACAATTGGCTGATGTAATTGCAAAGAAAAAAAAGTGAATAGATAGTTTTCAGTTAAACATGCAACACAATGAAGCAATAAAATGCAAGAATGGCTCTGTGAGTGAACATCTTCCACCCATGTTGGTGCTCTCTTGTAAATCTTTCACTTGTGTCTGCGTGGTGCAACGTCGGTGAGGGGGTAAAAAACAGTAAAATACCACACATGTGCTTTTCCTTTTCCTCTAGGTCTACTACCGTCGGCAGCGTGGCTTGCATGAGACGGAGGAGGATGCAAATCAGCAGGAGCAAGTGTTAACTTTCAGTGGGAACCGCAGTGAGGGGCGGCTTCCAGGCCTTCAGCCTTACAGTGTCTACAGCCTCTTCATCAAGGTCCTTAATAACAAAGGGGAGGGGCCTCCCAGCCTCGCCAAGACATTTGAGACACCTGAAGGAGGTGTGTATGAGTAGCAGGCTTGAGCAGCACCATTACTCCAGTCCTTAAGCTCTATAGCTGTTTTTTAGATGTCTGCTCGAAAATGACACACCCAAAATGAACAGTTTATCTCTGCATCTACAAGGTCTATTTGAATAATTTTGGTGTCATAATAAAGGGAACACTTGGGAAATTTGTTCAGATGTGTATCAGTATTTATGTAACTGACTGAGAGTAAATTAAGATGGAACACAAGAAAAAATGACTGATTTCACTTCCACCTAAAAAAAACCCTCACTGTTTCAATGAATATATCGTTGAAATTATGCAGATGGAGGAAAAGCTCTACATCAAAGCATAGCACAATGTGTGACCATTAGACATTGATCTTTATAAAGTAAAGGTGATCCTCATATACATTTTCAACAGTTTTTGAGGGGTTTAGATTTTTTTTTTTTTATGTCAGCCAAACGTGTATACATTTTTCCACAAAAAAAACAGAAAAGCAACTTAAGTTTGAATCAAAATTAAACATTCATTTATCAACAATAATGAAAACAAACTGGAAACTGTAAAAAAAAAAAAAAAAAAAAAAAAAAACGCAACTATTTACGTCGGCTGTAAAGTCCAAATGAAAATAGGAGCAAAGGCTGGACGAGGAGGGCATCCTGGCTGCGACTGGGATGTTGATGGCTGATGGGGTTGATAATCATCATCACTGTCATCAAATGTGGAGGGAAAAAAAAGTAAATCAATTCAGTGGCCTTGTTAGACATCTGATAATCATAATCAACCAACTTGGAACTAAACATGACATAAAACACACGCGCACCCACACACACACGATTGTGTGTGTGTGTATATGTATATGTATGTGTATTATATATATATATATATATATATATATATATATATATATATATATATATATATATATATATATATATATATATCTTTAGTAAATAATGAATTGGACTGTACCTTTCTAGGGGCTTGTAATCACTGCAGCTGTCCAAGTCCTGAAACAAATCTTTATCGTCAGATGAGGAATCTGCAGCTGAAACGGGTCCTCTGGATTCTCCTCAAATAAAATATGCAGCACCTCCTCCATAGACAGTGATTTTGAACACTGTACAAAGACGTGTAATAAGCTGAAATTGACAAAAGTAATAATAAAAATTCTATGAAAATCATGACATAGATTTTGAATTGTGGTTTGACAGAAATATTAAAAACACACAAAAAAAATAAAACAAGCATGATGGGGTCCTGAAACTAAAATTTTGTTGAGCAACACTTTGAGACAATCACTGCAATCAGGTGATTTCTCTAATGTTCAAAAAGACTCCCACACCTGTTTTGGTCTACTGTTAATGGGAAGGGTGCTCTAATGTGTTTTTTGTTTGTTTTTTATTATTATTTCCAACCACAATTCAAAAGCAATATCTTATTTCACAAAATGATAATTTTGTTAATTTTTATGTATTATTGGTTCCTTTAATTTCCTGTTATCTGAATTATTATTGTGAAGTTAGCCTTTTCTTTAATTGGAAGGTAATAATATTGAGGACGACTTTATACTCATTCAAATCAATTCAACAATCCCTGATCATGGATCTGGTTTTACTTTCAGTTCCAGGCATTCCCTCCTTTCTTCATGTTGTCAACCGCGGTTTGGACTTTCTCTCTCTGGAATGGGGCCCACCCTCTGACAACAATGGGCGCCTTGCAGGGTACACACTTAAATACCAACCAGGTAGGCATACCAGTAACCTGATAAACATAAATCCCCCCTGCCTGCTTTCATCCTGCCTGTGTGTTCCTTCAATATTGACGGCTTCATCTTTGTCCTGACAGTCAATAACACCAATGAACTGGGACCACTCAAGGAAATCACCTTTCTAGCCAACGAGACCACCGTTACCCTGAGCAGCCTGAACGCCAGCATGCTCTACAAGTTTTACTTGAGTGCAAAAACAATCAAGGGTCCTGGTCCTAGCGTCACAGAGGAATTCTCCACAGCTATGGACATAAGTGAGTCCCGTGTTCACACTTCGTTTTAAAAACACAGTGAAAAAAAAGGCAAAGTCATACATCACCAGTCTTATAGCAATTATAAGGGTCAGAAATGCATCCCTGTGTTGGATATTTGGGACTTCTATACCATGAGGTAACTAATGACTTCTTCACTCAACATCTTACTGCCTTCTATCTTTCTCTTTCTCTCCTTTAAAGCACGTATTCAGCCCACTGTAGAGACAGGCAAAGGTAACCCATGTGTGCAACCGGAAGTATCTGCATGCTGATTTTAACATCAGATGATAAAACCCAAATAGAGCCTAGACTAGATATTGTTGTTACATTTTTATGCATGTTGTCACAACTCTGTGCGAATAGATCATGCATAGCCAGAAGACTTCCATGGCATTTGCAAGAAACCATGCTCAGCCTATTCTAAAAGAATAGGTTGTATTTACCAGGATTTTTATGCATTATTAGATGTGCTTGCAGTTGTTTTTGTATTTGTCCTCTCTAGATAAAAACTGCAATGCATGGTACTTGTGAATGCATTTGTTCATTTCTAGCATTCTAACACATTATTTTATCTTTGCTGCTGTAAAGTAGAAATGTATTTTAACCAAATATGCATGCAACAGTGTCGTCATTCAGAGCTGCTTGGTTGAATAGGTTTGGATTGCCACAGTATCAGGTGTCTGGTTTGACTCTTGACAGTCAGATTTGAGAGGTGCGCCGTATTTTAGCTCTGCGTGTCAATACTGTACGTTGTCTTTTGTGGTGTGCACTGTATGTGTGTTGTCTCACTCTATTCCATGTTCTTTCAGGCCCCACAGAGCCCCCACACCCAACTTCCCCCATCACTCAGTCTCAGCATACCTCGTTTCACAAGGGTACAAGCACTCCCTGTGTCCCTAATTTCCTCCCTAAATATTAACTAATGAACTTTCTGCTGCAAAAAACAGTTTGTCCCAGCAAATGCACACAGCGCTTGAACATTTTTGAGTGACTTTGTATGTTCTTTATTTATGACTAAATAATTTAACACAGCTTCTAAAAGAAGATGGAGAACCCATTTAAACAGATAGAAATGTTGGATTTGGTGTTTTATTTATTGATAAATGCAACTTAATGCCGCATATCTTTGACTGGTGTGGTTTTATAGCATTTGCTCAAAGGTCAGGTTCCTTTGTGCAGCAAAAATGATTTTTGGTAATTAATGATACCTGCTGGCATTGCGTATGCCATCCACCACACTGATTTTCAGTTTGATCTAATTTTAACATTTCTTCAGTGTTTTAGTCTGCAACCACAAAACTTTCTTTTCTGTGAATTACAGTCTAATGAGATCTAAATGTTTCTTCAATTGCTGATCAGTCAGTAACATTAGCTTTGAAGGATTTCAGTCCATTCCTCCTTCAGAACAGCTCAGGCTTTCCTCAAATTAAGTGTCTGCTTCATACGGAAGAGGATTAGGGCCACTAGAAAAAAATAAAATAATTCTGAGAAAAAAGTCAGAATTCTGACTTTAATCTCAGAATTCTGACTTTAATCTCAGAATTCTGAGAAAAAAGTCAGAATTCTGACTTTAATCTCAGAATTCTGACTTTTCTCAGAATTCTGACTTTTTTCTCAGAATTCTGACTTTAATCTCAGAATTCTGAGAAAAAGTCAGAATTCTGACTTTAATCTCAGAATTCTGACTTTTTTCTCAGAATTCTGACTTTAATCTCAGAATTCTGAGAAAAAAGTCAGAATTCTGACTTTAATCTCAGAATTCTGACTTTTTCCAGAACAGTAAAAAAAAAAAAAAAATTCTGGATTTTTTTTTTTTCAATTTCGGAAAAGTCAGAATTCTGACTTTTTTCTCAGAATTCTGAGATTAAAGTCAGAATTCTGACTTTTTTCTCAGAATTCTGACTTTTTCTCAGAATTCTGAGATTAAAGTCAGAATTCTGACTTTTTTCTCAGAATTCTGAGATTAAAGTCAGAATTCTGAGATTAAAGTCAGAATTCTGACTTTTTTCTCAGAATTCTGACTTTTTTCTCAGAATTCTGAGATTAAAGTCAGAATTCTGACTTTAATCTCAGAATTCTGACTTTTTTCCAGAACAGTAAAAAAAAAAAAAAATTCTGGATTTTTTTTTTTCAATTTCCGAAAAGTCAGAATTCTGACTTTTTTCTCAGAATTCTGAGATTAAAGTCAGAATTCTGACTTTTTTCTCAGAATTCTGAGATTAAAGTCAGAATTCTGAGAAAAAGTCAGAATTCTGAGATTAAAGTCAGAATTCTGACTTTTTTCTCAGAATTCTGACTTTTTTCTCAGAATTTTTCTTTTTTTTCTCTAGTGGCCCTAATCCTCTTCCGTAGCTTCATGTCTTTCAGCAACCAAGAACTTAAGCCTGTTTTTTTTCAGCACGTTATCTTTTCCATTTTCTCTCTGGAAGAACGACTTCTTTGGTTAAGGTCATCTTGTTGCATGACCTACTTTCTGATTCAATTGACAGAGAGGTCCTTGTGTTTTCCTCTGAGTTAGCAGAATACTGAATCAATGTTACAGAGACAAGATAATCTTAAATGCTGAAATTCAGTGTTTGCTTCTACCTGAAGAGAATCGTGATATACAAGCATGGACATAAGCATTCATTTTGGTGAGCAGTGTCAAAACTGAAGACCTGTGAATATTGAAAATTGTCAGTGTGACAGATGCCTTTGGTTGACCTGGATTTTGTCTGTGACCTTATAGACTAGTTTCCTTTTCGGGTGATCTTTATCAATTATCATTTGACCTGGGATTTACTTTATTTGCAGACAATTAAATGTTCTGACACAAAATTTTAAAAAAATAACCACCTATGGAGCGTACAGGACTGGAAAAACCCCTTCCAGTAAAATGAATTTCATTGGATGGGGTTATGAATGGCCCGTGCTGATTGATTGAATGATTATTATTATATTATATTATTATATAATGAGTATTTTTTTTGCTAGGTTAATTGATCACTCTAAATTGTCCCTAGGTATGAATGTGAGCGTGAATGGTTGTCTGTCTCTCTGTGTTGGCCCTGCGACAGACTGGCGACCTGTCCAGGGTGTACCCCGCCTCTCGCCTGATAATAGCTGGGATAGGCTCCAGCAACCCCCGCGACCCTGAACTGGATAAGCGGTACAGAAAATGACTGACTGACTGACTGACTGAGTATTTTTTTTCAGACTTAGCTTGCTCGAACCGTTTTTCCAGGATCCCCTACCCCGCCTTTAAGGACTGTTTCTGTGGTCCTTTAAAGCCTAAAAAAAGATTTTTTTGTCTAAGTTCCCAAGGAATCTGTTTGTTTAATAATGCACCCATTCGCACCTGATTGGTTTATTGAAAATACCACTTTAATTTAATCTTCAATAAAAAGCTAATTCTAAAGATTCATACATTTGTCAGTTACAGATTTTAAATATTAGATTGTTATCCTAAGTAATATATGATTATCTCAAATATCTTTGATATTTATTTGATTTTATATCTGTTTAACTGGGTTCTTTAATTTAGAGCACTTCTTTTAGGACTTCAAAAAGAAATGTACATTTTAAGCCAAATCTGAGCAGAAATTAAAGCCTGTCTGGCAAACTAAGACTGTTTTGTGGAAACTTAAACTCAGAGCATGCTGATTTTCTACTTCAATTCTCTCACCTGATTTGGACATCTGTGCTAGCTGGATGGACATTTTTGCAGCAACTGACTGATCTGTTTATTATGTTGTAACAGAGATTACTGATTGTATTCAGTCTTTATTCAAAAAGATTAATGTAGGCATCAGAGTAAGATGTAGATATGAAAACAAACTTAACTATGCTCAACACTTTTGTTTGGTTTATTATGACACTTTCAAAAATAGAGGTACGAGACAGGAACATTTCTGTACCTGTAGGTACTTTTTTTTTTTTTTTTTTTTTTTTTACAAACGTTCTCTTAAAAGTACAATATTGGTCTTTATGAGGCCAGAAGTGTACTTTTTAAACTATGAAAAGGGGTCCAGAGTGATATGAAGTACAAATTTGTACCATTTTAACCCTAAGGGTACCTGCGTGGCTTGTACAATAACTATAATTAGCAGTGTTTCTAAGGAGTAGTATAATTAGTTATAATACTATGATTTTCATAATAATCATAGTAATAATCATATGTATAATTATATTATATGTGTTTGGCCTAATATTAATATAATAATTTATTATTAGCATCTTTGATTGTTGTCATAATCTCTATTTTATTGACTTTTATTTATCATTAATATGTTTAATTGTACTTTTTTTTTGTGGGTGGGGGTTGTACTTTAACTGGTACAGCTTGATAAGGTACAGAAATGGACCAGGACCGAAGGGTACAGAAATGTCTTTCAAAAAGAAACGCCCCCAGCGACAAGCGTTTGTACCCTTTTAAGTACAAACTGGTACCTCTATGTTTGATTGTGCACTAATACAGAAATTGAAAGGTTTGAAGTCACATTAGTTTTTAAAAGTTTATTAGACTTTGCGGATTGGTATTTTTATTTCTATTATGAATTGAAAAAAACATTTTTGTCTCCCTTGTGTGCTCAGTGTCCTCTGTTGGCCCTGCATTTGGTACAGTTAACACATCTGTATCAGAGGAAGGTGCAGTGATCACTTGGGAATACTTTGGACACCATAAGAATGTGTTTGTGGAATATATTGTAGAAAACAGTAAGGCTTCTCTTTGTATTTGCATTTCAAAGCATGACTTTTTAAATGGGCCTTGAACTAGGCTACTGTTCAAATACCATTTTTCAAAATAGTTATTTCTTCTGAACCTAATCCCTCTCCATCCACAGCACCAATTCCAGGTAATGAGAACTGGAAAATGGAGTTGGTAAACGGTACACACTCGCATACGCTAAAAGGTTTAAAGCCAGGGATGTCCTATCGGGTACGTGTGGTAGCTAGAGATGGAGCTGACGGGAGCGTCCACAGAACAAGTGAAGTGTTGGTTTCGGTGCCAGGTGAGGCAGCATGCCTCAGGATAGATTGTGTTTGTGTTTATGTCTGCCAGACCCGCGTCAGCACTGCACCATCATCAGATGTCATTCAGACGTGTAGAGCATGCCAGCGGTTGTCATCGGTTACCTTTGGTTCATTTCATATCAACTTGATCGAGAGGTTTTCATTCTGAATTTATTATTTTGGCTTTTTTTCTATGGAAAGATGAACTGCAGGAACTAACAGATAATTGGTCCGATTTCGCATTTCTACGTCAATTAATGAGCAATAATAATAGCAAAGCGTTTTCCTGCAATGGTGAATTTAGGAGTTGTAGAAAGTAAAACTGTCTAGACACACCATAAACAGTAGAGTTGGTTTTTGGTTTTGCCAATGATGTTAATTGTGCTTTTATGCAAATTCTTACAGAATTTATTCAATTTAACATTATTTAACGATTTTGATGTTGAAATATATCAACAGACTTGAAAAACATTAAATATTTTTTTCTAATTTGGGTGGAGGATCATTTAGTTTTTTTTTTTTTTTATTTCAATAACTTTGTGATAATATTTCCTCTCATACATTGAGAAGGATTCATTTTGGAATTAAAAGAATCAACTGAAATTAATCTTAGCCATGAAAATGAATTTAAGGAATTTCATTAACTGAAAAGTAAAGTTAGTTATAATTTTTCTTGTACAGTAAATTGAATTCTTTATGGGAATTTTATGAAAATTTTCAACTTTCTATTTTCCCTGCTCGGTAATAAAGAGGAAAGTTGTAAATCTTAATTACCTTGTTACTGTTACTTGGCATTATGATTCATCTTCCACCAGAAAAAAAAAAACCCAACAATTAAGAAATAAGTGGTCTGCATGTCACTGAAAAACATCACTAGAAAATCCATAACTTTAAGACTTATTTTCTTTTCTTTCTGTTATATTTCAGTGTAAATAATCACTCATATTAACCCATTTTTAAATCCCATTCCAGTGCTTGCATCTTCCCTTCATTTTAGTGTTGCTCAGCATGGCGAAAACAGTTCCTCCATTTTAGCGGCCTTAAATTTGGACTCAGTTGGCCTCACCTCCTTATCTTTCTCCATCTTCACTGTGTCTGTGCGTGTCCAGCTGTTCCCAGCCGTCAGGTAGACATCGCCACCCAGGGCTGGTTCATTGGACTGATGTGCGCCATCGCTCTCCTCATTTTGGTGCTCCTCATCGTCTGCTTCATCAAGAGAAACAAGGGGGGCAAATATCCAGGTGAAGTAATGTAAATAGTGCATGTTACAAGCGCAAGTGTATTGCCTCAGATGGGTGTGGAGTTAAAAGTGAAACTGCTTATTCCACAGTGAAAGAGAAGGAGGATGCTCACCATGACCCTGAGATCCAGCCCATGAAGGAGGATGATGGGACGTTTGGAGAGTACAGGTGAGAGATGAAGGACAAGGTGTTTAACATGTGACAACAGACATTGATATGTGAGATTTTTATCATTTATTTTTGTCCTGGTATCTGTATATACTTTAGAGTATATGACCAGGCTGCAGGGACAATCTCCCCACCAGAATCCATTTCCAAATACTCCATAGAGGCAAGGACAAAAATAAAAACAATTAAAAAAAAAACACTGGTGTGTTTGCCAACTCATCACCAGTGCACATATTGACCATTTAATCAAGCTTTTTATTATGCAAATATTTCCATTTTAACAGATTATTTAATCTATTGCTATGTAAACATGCTAACTGTTCCTAAAACAAGCTAAATAAAACATCCCATTAATAATTATTAGCTCTCATCAATTTCACCTTTTCTAAAAGTCCTAATCGTGGACCTTATTCCCAATAATCTTAATGTTTTCTGCAAATAACTTGTTGAAACTTAACCTGAATTTTTGTGCATTCAACACTTTCCATGTGCATGCTTTATCTTTTAAAGCTAATGTAACATAAAATAGAAAAAAATCATCATGGCTCATGAGCTACTTTTCATGTGAACTTGCATTTTTATCTTTCTGTTTTGGGGTGTTTAGGTCAATGGAGAGGTAAGACAAGATGTGGTAAAAAAACAAAAAAAACAGCATGCAATTCATGCAACCCATGAAACGTCTTTAAGCTCTTTCTGACTCTAGTGAAACTAAAAGCAGGGAAAAGGCACATCAAGTTTCTTTTACACCTGGCATTGACATGTGTTTTGTGTGATCTGATCACAAGTGGACAGAGCGAAGTGTGTTAACTCACACATGGCAGTTTACATACAAAAATATTTAGACATTAAGGATTATTGTGTTATATCATGAAAGCAAAGTAAGGTAAATGCGTGAAATGATCGGATCTTGGTGTGTTCTGTGTAGTGGGCGGCTGTAGCTCAGGCGGAAGAGCAGTCGTCTGTCAACCGGAGGGTTGGGAGATCAATTCCAGGCTTCCCCAGACTACATGCTGAAGTGTCCTTGGGCAAGACACTGAACCCCAAGTTGCCTCCCTATGTGTATGATTGTGTGTGCACTGGGTGAATGTGACATGTAGTGTAATGCACTTTGAGCGGTCAGTATGACTGGAAAAGCGCTATATATGTACAGTCCATTTAGAGATGGGAAAAGCACGCTGAAGCGGTCCTCATCTGACAGGGAGCTTATAAGTGAAACAGCCAAACACACACAATCACACTCAAACAACAAAGAGACACATGCAATGGAAAATGTAAAAAATACAAAGGAAGAGTTTTCAAACTGTAAGTATAGACATTACTTTTCCTTCCTTGAGATAAAACACAGGAGATCATGGGCAGAAAGTTGTATTTCCATGAAGCACTTTCCTACTGACAGAGAGGGGGACAGAGCTACGACATCCAGAGAGTAGGGCTGTGCAATATACTGATATATTGCAATATGATATTTACACAAGAGAGAGATGATATTTACACATATCATTATATCGCGGTATTAGTTATGCAAATTTTTTTGCTTTATTTTTTTGTAATAATTTTGTAATTATTTTTTTGTAATAAGGGGTCACCTGATTATTTAATAAGAGTGGGAAAAATTATCGATACACTGAAATATTGTGATATTTTCATATGCTGATACCACATCTATATTTAAAAACGCAGTTATCGATCTATTTTACGAATGAAATCTTCCGAGATATCATTGTTTTGTTACGAAATCTAATGAGATTTCATGAAATCTCATATCTATAGCGACATGTTCTGTATGTCTTTGTTGTACTTTATTTCAAACTTTGGTCAACAAAAGTTATTGTAATAAATTTTGACTTTGATTAAAGTTCTGTAAGGGAACATATTTTCCAGAGTAACTAGTTACTTTTATAATGCAGTAACTCTGACTTACTCTGCTATTTTTGGGGAAAAGTAACTAGTAACTCTAACCACTTTATTTAAAAAATGCATGTCCAACACTGCTCTGTGTGGGCTCACCTACTGTATACAGACACTCAAAGTGAGACTTTAAACTCTCCAGAAAGCATTTTGGACCAGCATCTAACCAGAAACATGGAGAAAAACCTGAAACTCTAAAGCCAGAAAATCAAAATATCTTTAAATTCTCTTTCCGAACGTTCTTTCTCAACTATGAAACACACACAATTAGACTTAAAGTATTTATAGCACCCACAATTAAATTGAAAATAAATGATCATACTGACGAAGTTAAAGTGGTCTCTTTTGTCCTTTTTTAACTTCCGCCTCAGGGTTACATTTCTGTAAGTGTGCACATGGTCTAAAAATACACAAAGTGTGCTTTTTGTCACTGCACACTTCCCTTTATTAGTTCTAGTTTGTGTGGAGGAATAGCTGTATGCTAGGTGGTTTGTATATTTAGCTACCGGCAAATGTAGGGTTAACCATCAGATTTAATGCATCCTTAAAATGATGTGAACTCACACCTGTTCTTAAGACTGTCCACTTGAAATCAAATCACTAGAATTAAATGGATTTTCCTTTTTACTTGTTCTTAAGTGGTTGTGTAAAGTACTTATGTGTTGTCAGTGTCATAACTGCAGTAGACGGTAGGTATGACACCGGTATACACTGTGCAGTTTCCATCAAGATGGCCAACATGAATGAAACGTGGGGAATCTTAAATCATAGACTTAAAGATAAAAGATCAGTTCTAAACAAGTCAGAGAAGATCAAAGAGGACCATTGTCTCCGCCTTATTACCACAGATACTGTAGCAGGGGACAAATTTCTGACAGACAAATTTTTAATGATTATCTATCAGTGTGAGTGTGAATGTGAATATTGATTATGTCTCATTTTAATAAGGAATGATACCTGCTGCTGTTGTGTAACCAAAACGAAACATGAAGAGTGGAGACTGCATAAGCTCAGTGCTCCTTGTGGACTTTAAACACAATAATAAGCTAGCTGTTGCACAGTGTTGCTAATGGGGGAGCTAAGCTAACAGCTTGTACCACGAAAAACTCAACTTTCTCCATCTAAAACTACTCAAACGTGAAAAATAGCTATATAGTAGATTTTGTACCAAACAGTTATGTAATGTTTCATCTGAAAAACATTTATTTCTCATCTCAAGTATTAATTAATTTTTTTTTTTTTTTTGTAAAAATCTAAAAGATGGTAAATATTTTTCAGCCTTTTTCAAATGTTTCACAGTTTTCACATTAGGATTAGACGAGTTGTGAATCCTAACAGATCAGTGGTAGGATACATATTCCTGGCAAATGTGTGATCAGAGGTAGAGTAGCACAGATTTGTCGCTAGATTAGTTCCATGCTAAAAAAAAAAAATCTGTCTTTATTTCTTCCGACTTCCTTTTACTGCAGTAAAGAAACTGACCTCATGTGTACTTCACACAACCACACATGATAAAGACAACATAGCCTACTGTTTAAACCCCTTTAATATCAGGTGTAAACTGTTGACATTGCTGTGACATAGTCAGTACATAACACTGAAATTTAACATCACTGCTTTTTACTGACATTAGCTTCCTTCCTTCATTTAATTTTTTGATCATCAGATTTATTGATAATTTCATTCTGGTAAATACAAATTTTCTGAAGTTAAAATTTAAAGTATAATGTTAGCTTAACAGTAGCCCTTGTGTAAAAACTGAATAAATGCTACACATTTGTAGGATTTAAACAGTAATGTAAGTGGACTTTTGAATGCATTTTTGATGACTGCATGTAAACTGGAAGCATACTGACTGAAATTATGTCAGAAACTGCATTCTAGTGCAGATATGTGCATAGGATTGAACAGCACGCATTTGCAAAGTTTTAATAGCAGTGCACCCAGGCTTGAAGCACAGCACTAACACTGTAGATAATACTGTATATGTAGCAATATACATGCTGCTGAGCCGCTCCACTGTACAAGTACAGTAACATGAAGTGTAAAGTACAAGACTTTCCCTTTGTATATGTGCATTTAAAACCCTGCTGAGTTTTTGTTATAAATGTGAATATTTTTTAAAACATTTTACACTATTTTGTGCACAAAAGACGGCATCAATAATCTGTCTACAGTTTGTGGTCCTTGTGCAGTGGAAAAGCCAGACTGCTAATGTGTAGAATGCTTGAAGAGCCTGTGTGAACGGACAGATGATGCATGAATTATATCTCAATGAATCCTCCCCCCAACATCTTTCTACCCCTCGCAGTGACACGGAGGACCACAAGCCGCTGAAGGGCAGCCGGACACCGTCCAATGGGACGGTGCGCCGTGACGAGAGCGACGATAGCTTGGTGGACTACGGGGAGGGTGGGGACGGACAGTTCAATGAGGACGGCTCCTTCATCGGTCAATACAGCGGCAAGAAAGAGAAAGACACGCACGAAGGCAACGAGAGTTCAGAGGCCCCGTCGCCTGTCAACGCCATGAACTCATTTGTCTAACGAAGGGCCGCAGCCTGGCTGCAGCGGTTGCTACGGCCACCCCTTGTCACCTTGGCAACTGTGGCCATCCCGGTGGTGACAGTTGCTAAAGTGATAAGTTGTGAACACCTACTCTTACCCTGTGGTGGTTGTCGCTCTGGCGGCTAAGGCTACCTGTCACAAAGACTGCTGACATGTCCTCATCTCCACACCCATCAGCCCCAGTCACACTGTGACCTCCCGATGAACACACACTCAACAATCCCCCACAACCATTGAAAGAAGGTGTGAAGTGAGGGATGTTAGGAGGAAAGGAAAGGGCGAGCAATACAGAGAGCAGACGGAATGTACCAGAAGGGGTTTTACCACTCAGATTGAGCATGAGTGTGACCAAGGGTGTGTGTGTTAGAGACATTTGATCTCCTTTGCAAACATACAAAATATGGCGTATCCAAATATATATATTTTATGAAAGTATAATTACTGACCCGCAGGCAGGCAAATATGCAGTGAGTCACATTCATGAGCATCTGCATGAGTAAATCATGAGTCTATTAAGCATTTTACCACCCTTGAGTGAGTTGTTGCAGAGGTAAGCTGTAAAACTGTATTTGGTGCACGAGCAGCTGAGAATGCCTTTTTATTTTCTTGTTTTCAGAAAGTGTTGAATGGTGTTTAATATATAGAGGCAAAATGGCAGCAGGTTGTTTGTTGGCACAGCTATAAAATGTGACTCAAAATAGAAGCTAGTCTGTGTTTCTAGTTTCTCTATTTTTTCTTTTCTTTCTAAAACAGTGGGACTGCTTGTACATATAGAATAAGAAGAAAGCTATATTTCCAGGTCAGGTAATGTCTGTTTTTAGTGTCTGGAATCCTGGCAAGACATGAACTCGGCACCGCACCAGCCAGCTAACCAGAAGTCCCACACTTACATCCAATCAGCCTGTTCGTAGCTCCATGTTTCCCAAGCTTGTTTTCTGCTTGCATGTCTTTCACATTGTGTTTTCTTTGCATTAGACTTTCACAAGGAGGCGTGATCGACCCAGTGTCACTGTCAAGTGCTTCCACGCCGAGTCTAGGCCCCTGTGCAGACTTGTATATGTAGAAAAGACATTTCATGTAAAGGTTTACTGAAAGTACGCATAGTCTCTGGATATTTATTTATGTGTTGATCAAGAAGCTCTCTGCACGGTTTCTAGTGCCTTTGTAGAGAACAGTGACCTAGATCCAAAGTTACATCCCTCTATATACACAAAATGGATCAAGACTCACAACAGTTCCAGTAGTCAGCTGATAATGAAGAAAGTGTTTTGTAAGAGAACTTCAAACCAACTTTAAGAAACAAATGAGTGGCAAGTTCATGGAATACCATGCACTCTTAATTCCCACAGTGATGGGATCCCATATGTTCATTATGCATGGAGGAGGGGTCATTCAGTTGGTCAGCTTGACAATTTGAAATGGTTAATATCAAAAAGGCACTTTGAGTCTCATTTTGGGAGGGTTCCAGGTTCCTATGGGGCTACAGTAGCAGCAGTTATGAAGACTCAATTTGCAACTCAGTCTCATTGCAGGAAATGAAATAGTTTGATTGGCCCACAATACAAAATGTTGCAGTATAAAGATTTTTTTTTTTTGTATGAAGTCTGTTCTCTGCACAGATCCAGATAAAGTTTGAACTAACATGTCAACCTTGTGTTTATTTGGCTACAAACACTTCTTCGGGGAGGGTGCCAAGCTATTCACTTTAATGCAAGAGACCATTGGTTCAAGACTTGTCTTGTCCTGCATAATGTTTTTTACTCCCAATTCATTACTTTTTCACTGTGCTGTCCCATGAATAAGGGTTGAGTCAAAAGTACTGTACATGGTTTGGTCTGGATGTTTCAAAATACACAATTAGACAGTTTATAAGCAGCTTTAAACACTTCCATATTTCTATCACGTTATGTGAATGCAACCTGGATTTGTCACCATCTCATAATGCGTTTGGACTGTGACACTGCTATGAATTGGACATGTGGACAAATGTACCTGTTATATGTTTTCTGGTGAGACTGGGCTGCAGCTGCAGAGATAGATTATTAAGGCTGAGTTGACAATCATGACATTCAGCTCGCATCAGCTCATGTGTTTCATAGACATTAAACAAGCACCATCCAGCAAAGAGTTCAAGAGTGCATTTAAAAACAAAATGTGTGAAACCTGATGTCATGCATTCATTTCTAACACTCTCCTCCTCATGTTCATTTTGAGGAGGAGGCGCTGTTTAGCAGCACTAAACTACTGCCAACCTGCTCACCAGGTAACTGCCAATGGGAACCAGACTCACCACCGTGTAGTCTCAGTGTTAATGGTAGCTATTTGAAATGATGAGGTCAGAAAATAATGATACTGAATGTGGATACAAGTGTATCTGTTCATGTGAATGAAAATGTTGCTTGTCTCACTGCAAATGGTAAACACACTGGTGACTTTGGTTTATGCATTTAACCTTCTACAGTATATGTTGTCTCGTTCTGAGCGCAGCACTCAAGTGAGTTTTATATTAATGTAAATGAATGGAGCTTAGTGTGAATGTTTGGGTGCATGAACCGTGTGTGTGTGCGTGTGGCAGCACATGCATGCTACTGTTTTGCGTGTGTGATGTATACTTTTGCTTTCCATTTCCATTTATAGTCTATATTCTGTCAAGCAGTCTTTTTTTTTTCCAGCAAACATTTCAATCTCTATCATAACTTGCATCAAGTTTTTAGGTTGCAATGTGTCAGAATTCCACTTGTAGATATTTTTGGTTTGATTATTGTAAATAACAGCTTGACTTGAGCGGAGAAGTGGGGAGGTTGGAGGTGAGAGGCTGATCTCGAAGCGGCATTGCGTGAAATGAGACTATTTACAGTTTTCACTCTTTCGTTTGGTGTGAATTTCTTTTTTTTTTTTTTATCTCGTCAGGTGAATTTGCTAGGTCCGCTGTTTTAGCCTATCAGGTATCAAAGGAGATTATTTAACTTGTGACTGAGCTCTTGTGACACCTGTATTGTTTCAGTCTTTGACAGTTCATGCACATTTTCTGTGTTTTCTTTTTATATTAAAAAAAAAGGCACACAGTTTAACAGGCTGTATCATTTCGAACACATTCACACGTCTGGTTTAGGACAGCACCTGCTGTCAAGATGCTGTCCTAAAGTAGGCATCCAATTAAAATGACATCCTTTTAAAAGTGTGCACTCAAAAAAACAAAAAACAAATAAAAAAAACCCCACAAAATACAAGTCATTTGGAGCATAGGATGGCCAGCATGGACACTTATGTGGACTGGCAAATTGGAGTGTATATCTTGGAAACATAGTTGCTGGTGAACATACAGTACGGTAGGATATTACAGTATATGATATAATATGACATTCTGGTTAATGTTGAAGCTACACAAGAAGCATGAAAGGCTGTCAAAATGGTTTACTCTATAATATTGCAAAATATTTTGTATTTTAAATGAAGTTTAAAAAATGAAATAAATGTTGGTTTCAGGATTTCATGTCACTCATGTTTTTTCTTTAATGGCTAAGTGTGTGTTTCTGGCTCCACCTAGTGTATAATTAGGGTTTTCTTGAGCCAGTAAAACACAATCATAAACCTTTGAAAGTTAATCCTTTACAAGATGTTTGTAAGGATGTGTTTAGATAATATATACATCGGAAAAAAAATTTCCTGTAGTTGTATTTCTCTTGCATACATGCATACAGTATATTGCTTATTAGGTCGAAAGCCTATGCTTGGCATGCTCAAGCAACATATGGTGGGAAATGCAGATTTCTAATCTTGCAAATTATTTTGATATTGTTAAAATGAGAGTAGAAAGGGGGGTAAAAGATTGTAGGCATTGAAATCTAGAGTCTGCATTAATAATAGATTATGGTGAAGGTCATTTATGATGCACAGCACATGGCTGCGTGAAATATGGATTTAACTTTACGTTTTTGATCTTGTGTAATCTAATTTATTTCACCATTATGCTAATTGCATGGTTTAATATTTCCTTTTATGTCTTTGTTTGTTTTCAGTAAATTTAGTTAGCTTATATCATTGTTAACCTGCTTATTGTTTTTTTTTTCAGTACTTTTAAGTATTACATTAATGCGATACTACCATTTGGAAGCAATTTAAACAAATAAAGCTTTTAATACTGCTCTTGTCTGGGATGCTCAGCAGCACGATGCTCGCATCCCTCCCATCCTCCATTCCCTCACGGACCAATCACAGCCACGTCTTTACCACCGCTGTGACGTAGCTCTAACCTTCTTTCATCCAATAGAAAAAGTTCATCTCGAACGGGACGCTCCGGCGGGTGGGCTGTACGGGGCGATGCGGTTCGGGTCCAGGTGTGTCGCGAGGACCGTGTAGCCTGCTGGTTTTGGTTCCCCATCCTGTCACAGAGGTAAGGACCACACCGCACGAGGTGCGGACATGAACGCCGCTCGCGACCAAGGCTGCGAAACTAAATCTTGGGATGTTTTTGGGGCGCTGTGGTGCTGAAGTGGACCGGCACGGGAGTACCGCAATGCAGAGCAGCGAATTACCGGTACCGCTCAGTCGTCATGGGGGTGAAGTGATGTAAGGGGACTGCGCAGCTACTTTTAATAGCTGCAACAGAGTCCGGGCTGCGTGAGAAGGGGGGGAAAGCCAGGTTTAGGAGCTTGCCTCTGCAGTTTAAGACGAGCCAAAACATTAAAGTGGATGCAGGAAGGAGATGCAAGGTGAAAAGTATCAGATATCTGACTGTATGCGTCAAGGGCGCAGGAAGCTGCATCATGGCATCTGATCAGGGACTACCTGGACAATGTTGTAGCCTGTTTGGCAATAACATGGTTTATGTTGGAAAGTATTTGATTCCACTCTCTATAGGAAGAAAAAAAAAGATTGCAAATAAGACTAAGGATTTAATACGTCTTCACATCCCATTTTTTTCTCCTCCACTGTAGCTACTGTGTTAAATATTGAGAATTAATTCAATTGCTGTAAGCTGATTAGAGCTAAGTCTTATTTAAACTCTTCTAATCCATTTAGAAATCAAGAGGTAACCAGTAAATTTAATGTCATCAGGGTGTCCTTGTGTTAAAAAAACAAACACTTTCTGATTTCTTGAAGCCATAAACAGCAAACATGGTCATTCAGCCAGTCACTAAGACACCAGGCTTATGCATGTGCTGACCTAAATTTCCCCGGGCTGTCCAAAGAGGATCTGTGATGGGATTATTGCCAGGGAAACGCATGAAAAAACTCTCAGATGAATTGTTTAGAATTGGCAACAAGACAGATTGCTGCAACTATAATCTATAAAGCTGTATATAAATCACAATGAAAGCTTGCGTGGTTTGAATCTGACCTGTGATGCAAGTGTAAGAGGTTTTGCTCCTTTTCTGGTCTTGCTCCATCTCAGAGATGGGCAGAAGCTGTAATTTTGCAGTGGCACAACATATGCAGCCAGCTGCTGAGTACTGTAGTGAGGTTGAGTCATCAGGATTGCCCGAGAGGAGCCAGTGCTGCAGTCTCTGCATGTGCATGAGCTCTACAGTTTATCAGATTCATGCCACTACGTTTACTTCCTGCTCTGCCTGATTACTTGTCCAGATTGAGGAAAACTGTCTTTAAAGAGTCAGCATTAAGCTAGCAAAAACATTCATTTTTGGTATTTATTTGAATAGCTTTGGACTTCATGTTAAAAAAAAAACAAAACACATGATTTGTACATCATTGAACCATTTTTGTTTTGAGTTTTTTTTTTTTTTTAAAGCCCTGTTATAGTTCCCGTCTCTTTAAAAGGCCACTCCCCAAATAATCCAATCTGCTCTGACTGGTCTGCTGATTTAATTTGAATTTTTTCAGGAATGATGTTTTTTGAGCAGCTTCTCATTCGGTTGTTGTTATGAGCAACGCGTTTTACATGTACAGCGTTGGTCTAAAGATGAACTATTATGATCAGAATACCGATTAGTATTAAGGATTGGAACCAAGTTAATACATGTCCTCTTTGATAATTAACCTTGTGCCATAAATCAGTTGAAATGTTTTGTTTTTTGCGGGAACTCTTGTGCAGGATTTCCACATCCAACATCTTAGTAAGCACCTCTACATGCAACTGTACTGTACAGTACACTGTAAATGAAAGCTGTGGCAGCAGATACCAGCTAAATAATATTTCATGACAAATGCCAGATTTTTACATTAAAGGATGAAATGAAACAAGAACTATTGCTGTAAATGCAAATTTTCTTGTTTAATAAAATCAAATTGTTCTTACTCATTCCTAGGAAGATCGTCATTTATTGCCTGAGCTGTAAAATGTTGGTTTAGAATGATTTTTAAGTTTGTGATACATTAAGTGAATGAATGTCTACCTCTGACATGTTCTTATATAACTCAGGAAGCTTGTAGCAGCGGTCCAAAATGACCATTTCGTAATTGAGCTATTATTTACATGACATAGTATAAAAAGAATAGGTTCACAACTGCAAAG
Source organism: Atherinomorus stipes (assembly GCA_023101725.1). Lineage (NCBI taxonomy): Eukaryota > Metazoa > Chordata > Actinopteri > Atheriniformes > Atherinidae > Atherinomorus > Atherinomorus stipes. The sequence continues at coordinate 155,367 of JALJCO010005766.1, forward strand.
GGAGTTTAAGTTAGGGATGCTAAAGTGTCAAGAAATTCATGAATATTTTGATTACATATAAGCAGCTTTTACTCAAGTACTGTACTTACCGTACTCTTATTCTCTTATCCACATCAGAGGGACATATTCTATTTTGTCTGATAACTTTTTTGATTACAAGTTGAGCTTTATACTCAACAGATTAACAGAGAAAATTAATTGCACATTTATGCATGTTTCAGTTATGTACAAAATTATTAAGCAATTATCAATTCAGATAATAATAAGCAAAATATGATGCTTTGCCTGATATTTTCTGCTAGTTTTACATGTTCTGTGAGCTTGGTGTTATTTGTAGACATAAACACACACACACTTGTTAGATTTAATTTGACTAATATACATTTTTGCCACAACAGCAGCCTCCACTTCATGAACATGTTCATTTTGCAGAACTACAGTAAAATCTGTTTCTTAGGGATTTCCTTTTGTGCTTTCATCAGTATTTTCCAGAGCAGCATGTGACTTTTATGATTCACCATCCCCCCACCCTGCCCCACCCAGTTGGTCCTTGGTGCATCCTGCTATATATATCTATTCATGCTGCTCTCTAACTGTCTGACTCTCCACTGTTTCCTCCATCACATTTTGTTTGGCTGAGACTTGCATCACCGCTGTTGCATGCAGCAGTGCTGCTATCTAGTCCTGCAGAGGTGATTTGTAAACGTGTGTGACAGAACAGCAAGAGATGCAAGTCACTGCAGAGATATTGCTTGTTTTACACATATAGACAGCTCAGGAGTTTGACTAGCAGAACAGGCCTGTGTTTGTCTTTGTACCTGTGTGTTCTTATGAATGTGCAAGGAGCTTGGTTCACATTGCATTTTTCTGCTGAGTCACTCACATCCTGAATCATTTACATGCAGAGGGAGCACTCCAGCTAGCTCAGCGCACACTGTTTCTGCTCTTTCTGCTCTAGAAAGTCATGCAGATCACATCCATGTTGTAGGCTTATGCAGGCCTGGGTTCATGCACGTGTACTGATTAAGCTGTTGACCATAACCGGCAAAATTGTTTCCATGTGAATAATGAATTAAATTGATATTTCAAACCCAGTTTTTACGTTTTGCCTCTCTCAGCCCTCTCCAGTCCATGCCCTGTCCATCAACTTCTTGTTTGTGCCCCTCCGTCCATCCGTCTCATTCGTGTGGCCACAGTAAGTCTGTCGGCTGACTGTCATGGCTTCCACTGCTTTATTGCTGCTGGCCATATCCTCCTCTGTCTCCTTTACAGGTAAGAACAAACTTCCGGCTTTCTCAAAGTGATGACTAGATATTCTTAGTACACCGTGAGATGACATAAAACACTATTTTCTTTTCCAGTGGCAGTCTTGTTTAATGAGCCCAGAATTTTTGGAGGTGAGTTTGTTTTTTTTTTTTTTTTAATTTTTTTATTAAAGTAAAGAACAACAAGCCACATATGTCATGATTTCAATGCATGAGCTAGCTAACCATTGTTCATATTTCTCAGAGGATGCCACTGGTTATGGCCCCATATTTGAGGAGGAGCCTGTGGATGTCGTCTACACTGAAGACTCACCTGATAAGAGAATCTCCATGAATTGCAGGGCACGTGCAAACCCACCAGCTTCATACAGGTGAGGGAAATAACCCCAAACATTAAAAACCATTGCATCCATATGGGATGTGCAGCTTTCATGTCACCGTTGCTGTGTTTGCATTGTAGGTGGCGCCGTGATAACTGGGAAATCAAGCTGATGGAGCAGCCAGATGAGCACTATAGTCTTGTCGGGGGGAACCTGGTTATCACTAATCCTATTCAGAAGAAACACGCTGGGACATATATATGCGTGGCCAAGAACATCTATGGCACAGTCATCAGCAAAGAGGCCAGGGTCAAGTTTGGATGTAAGCACCTAACAGACAGGAAGATCAAGTCTTGGGAAAAGAAAGTAGACCCCCTCTCAGCTCCATACTGTAGCAGGATGTAATGAACTTAATGCTACAGTAAGACTAAATAAATATTAGGGATGCATGATATAATTGCCCCCCTTGGCCTTTATTGGCCTTAAAACTGAGTGTCAGACATCGGCCACCCCACCGATATTTACCCGATCAGCCCGCTGTTTCTAACGTCTAAAAGAAAACAAAAACTTCTTCTTTTTCTTCTTCAAAAACTTCTTTTTTACAGACTTTAAAACTTCTAATGACTAGGGGTGGGAAAAAGTATCGATACACTGAAATATCCCGATCAGGGTTTTTTGCCCCCGAGTCCGAGTCATTTGATTTTGAGGATCGGCCGATACCAAGTCCTGATCCGATACTTCTACAATAAAATAAAAATTGAAGAGAAAAAGACAGATAGGCGACAGTTGTATTCAAACGTACAAAACATAAAACACCTGTCATAAAAACCCACATCTACTGTAGCTAACCCACATTTGCTTTAAAGGCATGATCTCCTCTGGTTCTGAATTTAGTGTAAGGGACCACCAGGAAACACTGACCTGAAGATCTAAGGGAATACGACAGGTTGTAAACGTGTCTTCAGAAAATGACATGGCAGCACAGCTTAGCTTTGCAAAGTTTTCCTGAACAATGTCATTTGTAACAAGACTAAAGTGAAGATTCTTGCACCGTGTTTGAATAAGTCTAAATGCAGCATATATACAGTACAGCTGTCCCCAAAATTAGTCATACCCTCACATTAAATAAAGGGAAAAAATCAGCTGTCAGTGAAATAAGCTAAAAATTAAAAAAATAATACATAAACATTTTATGAAAATCATGACATTATTTTTTAATTGAAACAAGTAGACAAGCATGATGGGGCTCCTAAACTAAAGTTTTGTTGAGCAACACTTTGAGACAATCACTGCAATCAAGTGTTTTCTGTAATGTCCAATTAGATTTCTGCAGCTGTTGACAGGTATTTTGGTCCACTTTTCATGTGTTTGTTTTTCAAAATTATTCAGTTTTAGCACAATTCAAAAGCAATATTTTATTTAATTGAATTATAATTTACAGAATTTTTTTTATTATTTATTATTACTTTTTTTAGTTTCTTGTTATTTGAATTACTATTGTGAATTTAGCATTTTCTTTAATGGGAGGGTATGAATAATTTTAATGACAACTGCATCTCATGTGGCTCAGAAAAGCCAGTAGTCAAGCATGGTGGTGGTGAGCTGATGATTTGGACTTGGACACTCTGCAGTCAATGAGTCATAACTCCTTTGTTTACCAAAGTATTTTAGTCACATGTGAAGCCATCTTTCTAACAACTAAAGCTTGGCTAAAGCTGCATCGTGTTGCTAAGCAAATCTACAAAAGAATGAAATAAAGAGAAGAATCAAGGTGTTGCAATTATCCAGTTCAGGCCGACTGAAATGCCATGGTGTATTTATGAGAGCTGTGCAAAAACAGAAGGTTTCAAACCTCATAATATTGAAGTTAAATCTGAAAAATGTCACCAAAACTCCTGCACAGTGATGTAAGATCTCATATAGAAAGCAAAGACTTCCAAGTTATCCCTACTAAATGTGGCTCAAGTTAAGACTTACTTCAGTTTTTATTCTAAAATAACTTTTGTTTTCCTTCTTCATTAATAGATATTCTTGTTTATTCTTTACCCTGTAGTTCTAGAGGAGTTTCCTGATGAAGAGAGAGACCCGGTGCAAGTAAAGGAAGGACAGGGAGCAGTTCTGCTGTGCGCCCCTCCAAAAGCCTGGCCAGGTCTCTACAGATTCTTCATCCGTCCGGGGAAATAGATTCATCACATCTTTCTTCTTAAGCACTAAAGTATTGTGCATTCTTTACTTCTCTTTTCCAGAGGAAGTGACTTACCGCTGGATTTACAACGAGTTCCCAGTTTTCCTGCACACAGACCGTCGGCGGTTTGTCTCACAGCGGACTGGGAACCTGTACATCTCGAAGGTGGAAGCTCAGGATGCTGGAAACTACTCCTGCTTTGTATCTAGTCCCATCCTCGGGAAGAGCGTTTACTCCAAGTTCATCCCTCTCATCCCCCTGCCCCCTGATGATGGTTTGTCACTTGTTAGGTTAAAATATAAACTTTTCCATTTTCTATATGATTGTTTCCCTTTTTTTTTTTTTCAAATTGTCTTTTTTAAAAACACACATCTACAGTACTGTATCTAAATTTCTCAGGTGAGGAGAGAAAATATCCAGCAGACATCAGGGTGAAGTTTCCAGACACCACAGCCATGTTGGCCTCCAACATTACCCTGGAATGCTTTGCTCTAGGAAAGTAAGTTTTACTGAATATTTGATTGGTGTGCTAGTTTATGTTTTATGAAGTCATGAAGGGAGCAAACAGAAGCTAATCCATGCAGCTGATCCACTAAAAGGTTACGGAAAGATTTGGAACCTGGAGTATATAACAAAAATAAGCTTATTATATCCTGCAAATTGGGGGATTTGTTGAAGAATATATTGCAACAATAAGCAAGCTGATTGTTAGACCAAATGCCAATGCATGATGCAATAGCATCTTGTTTTATTCTCTTTTTTTTTATTTCTGATGTTCTTATTTTTATTACAAATGAGTATTGTGCAATATATGGAGGGCTTTTTGTAGATTACAGCACCAGTTTGCCGTTGTGTTGTATGGTTATTGGTTGTCAAGAAAGCTTATGAAAAAGATCTCGAGCGCATGACAAATTTCCCTAAGGAGACAATAATGTAATTGTGAAGGCTTTAAAAAGTTATTTCTGCAAACATACATGACACTAGTTCAGTGTAAGGACCTTTTTTCCCTCTTGGGGACCAAGTTTGTCAAAAACAAACTAAACAATCTGTTGTTGACATGGGAGTTTTTAGTTTAACAAAGTGTTGTTGCGTCTGCTTAGTCCCGTCCCAGATATTGTGTGGAGGAAGACGGATGCAACGGACCTTCCAGCAAACCATGAAATCAGTGAATCGGGAGCTGTGCTTCATCTCTATAATATTCAGTATGAAGATGTGGGAGCGTACGATTGTGAAGCCATCAACACTAAAGGGAAGGACTGGCATAAGGCTTGGCTCTATGTGGAGTGTAAGTGAGATTAAAGGTGTGTGTACTCCAAAAGCAGAGGTGGACATCCCTGGTTTAGAAAGTAAAAATCCTGTCCAGCTGTTCCAACCAATCACTGAAGCAGCTGAATTTACAGCTGGTATGAGTTTACATATTTAAACTCATACCAGCTTAACAAACAGAATTAGCAGTAAACTTACCACCGACAAAGTGAATCCTGAATGAAATGTCCTTAACTGTGTATGTGGGGGAACTGCAGGTCCGATGGGAGGGGCAGAGGGGAAAAAAGTCAGCTGCGACCACCAACGTTTTCAAAAGTATCTTAGGGACATGATCTGGGTCAGGTATATTTTCTATCCTCGTGTAATGGAAAGCATCTTCTAATTAAAAAAAAGATGTAAACTCAAAGCCGCTGTCACTCATTGAAGAGTATTTTTCTGTCAGCATGGCAGCATAAACACCACAACTCATGTGACGTTCGGTATTGGGTGCTGTCGGGGGCGAGTATTTCACTTCACGAGTACGAGTACAGCAAAAGGCCAGAATCCGAGCGAGTACCGATACTGGCATTGGGACATCCCTAGTAATAATTTTTCTGTCCTTTCAGCTGCACCAGAGTGGGCGGAAACCATTAACAACACTCAGATGGACATTGGCTCAGAGCACACGATGCGCTGTGTGGCATCAGGGAAACCTTTTCCTTTCATTCGCTGGTATAAAGATGGATATATGGTAAAAGAAAAAACTCACATTTTGTCATCTTCATTTGAAGAAATAAGGATTGCAGGCAGCAGCTGGGCTGTGCACCGCTTCTCTACCAAATTAATTCAGATTTCTGTGCATGTTCTCTAGTATGGGAAAGGTGAGCTGAAGTTTTCCAGTCTGACTTTCGATGACTCGGGGATGTACCAGTGTATCGCTGAGAACTACTGGGGCATCAAATATGCCAACGCTGAGCTGCGAGTCATCGGTGAGCTCCTCCTAAATGCTCAAATGTTTAGTAAAACAGGTTTTGAAGCATAAAATCATGATTCCATTTTCCCTCCAGCTTGTGCTCCAACGTTTGAGCTCAACCCTGTAAAGAAGCAGCTTCTTGGAGCTAAAGATGGACGAGTGGTAATCGAGTGTAAACCGAGAGCGGCTCCAAGACCTCGATTCACTTGGAAGAAGGGCAAAGAGCTCCTCTTCAACAATTCACGGTCAGTTTAATTTGTTTAGTTACAAAACAACACTGAATGAAACCCCAGTAAACTACCACTGCACATTATTTAATTCTCTCGTTGTAGTTTTGTTTGAATTTAAACACAAATATGGTTTTAAATGATTGTAGCTCTGAAAAGACTTTGATGTGTTTGTCTCTAGGCAACTTAGCCAAGTTTATTCTGTCTATTTTTAGTATTTCCATCATGTTTGATGGGAGTCTGGAAATCCGCAATGCCACCATAAATGATGAGGGTATTTACACCTGCTTTGCTGAGAATGACAGAGGAAAGGCTAACAGCTCTGGATCTCTCACCATCACAGGTCAGTGTGGGTACCTGTCAGGGTTCAGGGATGTGATCAGAAATCAATGCCGACCACGCGGTTTTAGACTTGATCGGAATCGGCAGTTACATCCTGATCAGGGATCAGATGTGTGTCCTTTACATTGACTCAGCAACGGCAGGCCACCACGGCTATATTTTAAAGCGCCACGTCTTCAGAATATGAAAAATGTTTCACACGGACAACATCAACGTTTTATAATGGAAGGTGCATCACTGCCTCCACCTGCAGCAGCCCGCTGCCAGCCAAGTTCTCTGCACACGTACACGTTGTTCAAGGAAGTGGCGCCTCTGACACCCTCCCAGTGCGAGCTGGCATGGTTCAGAACAAAACCGCAGTGCAACAAAAGTGCCACGTTTCAACAGAACACCGGAACATGGCGCACATGGACCGGATGTGAGGCTGTAAAGATGTCATAGACTACATAATTAATGCGGAAAAAGTGTTTTTTAGTGGATTCGGTTCACCATTACATCAAAATACCTGCAAACCCTTCTTTTAATAAGAAAATGCCAAATATGGCTTTTCAATATGGAGCTACAGACAAGTTTCACCGCCAGAACTATGGGTGCCACCATGTCTGCTAGTTTCTGCTAAAGAATTCCAGTTACCACGGTTACAGGGTATTTTACACTGAGGACATACGCAGGTTGACATCACGCATACAAAGAGCTCCCAAACTCAATGATTGAAAAGTGGATATTGTTAAACTTAAAACACGTTCTGGGACATATTGTGCCATGTGCGGGTGCAGCAGCTTGTGAAAACAAATAAATATGAACATTGTAAAATGAGCAAACTTACCGTAAAACAGCAGCCGTGCAGCTGCCTGACCGACCAGGTTCAGCTACAGCAACATGCAGCCGTGCCGTGATGCTCCGGGCTGAAATAAAAGTTATAAAATGATGTTTCTCAGCCTTAGGATGCTGCAGGGCAACAATGGAGCCATAAATGTGTAAAATGAATGTTGGTGTGCTATCAAAATGAGTCCGAAAAATGGAGTTTTAAGGTCAGAAAGTAATTTAGAGTTGCTCTAATGTCGCCTTCAGTAAGAAATAGGGTTTTAAAAAGTTTTTTCTTTATAAGGCAGTTTAATTCAGCCAACGGTATACATAATCACAATGGTGAGGGGATTTAGTTTTTTTTTCCTTTTCCCCCCAAATGCATTAACATTTTTTCAGCTTTTCACCTTTCCAAACTTTATGATCCTCTGAATGTTGTTTAAAATTTAACTTAATTTAAGATTTAAATTTGTACTCAAGGAGCTGCTGTGGGATGGGATGGAACAGCATGGGAATTATTGTTTTGCACTGGTTTTTGCACTAAAGTGCCAATGAAATGAAATTCTCTGCGACTTTTGGCCCCTTTTTAGTCAGACTCTAAGTACCTCAATACTGTATGAAAGGATCGTTTGCTGTAACTCAGCCTTGTCATGAATACAGTAGCAGGTGCTACTAGTTAGCACAACTGTTAGCACTGGCGTACAATGACCGAGGTTCGGTGGGCGGGAGCAGAAGGCACACTTGTCACCATGTGCTGCTGTTGTCAATGAGTCTTTATGGTCCTCATCTGCTAAAACATGTACTCTTGCGAGAGGAGGCGGAGTGATACGAGATACCTGGAGACAATCGCCCATACACTCAGCAGTAACCTGCAGACACGCGCCTCTCCACACACTCATGTTCTTCCACAACTGGAAGAATTATAAACTGGAATCATCACAAACATCAGATTCCCTCAGAGATAAAAGACACGAACATGAGGAGAAACGTTTATTAGAAACTATGTGTTTCTTCGTGGTGGCTAGAAGCCGTTATAACCTCCTGAGGAGGAGACGGAGCTGCAGGGAGATTTTCTGGTAGTTCAGTCGGCACATTCCTGCAGAAATGAAATCATCCACAAGCTTTTAAGTGGGGAGGACAAAAAGATTGGTGTTGTCCTTCGTACGCCAGGTACAGAGCAGTTCTGATGTGAACTAGACGCCATGCTGTCGGTTTATTGTCGTAGGTCTCGGAGGAAGGGACTTGGAGAGTATAGTTTGAGGGAGGGGGGTGATTGGCTGGAAGTCATGGCGTCACAAGCTGCACGAAGAGTGAAATTCGCCAAACTGCCACTCAGCCCATATGTGAATTCTAACTTCACCATGTAGGCAGACACACCCATGGAAAAAGGAAACGTGAATCTATAATTTAACCCCTTAGGGGACATAGGCAGGCTGGGGAAACTAAAATATATGATCAAAAACCACAAATTTCATGCCAGGGGCACTTTATATTCATTTTTGTATGAAAATTGTGACAAATAGTCTGATAGATGGCATGGGAATAGCGAGGGTGAAAATTTCAGACTCCTGTTATGAGTCCAACTCCTGATGTTTCTCTCTTTGCTAGAGGCCACCAGCCTTACAGTTGCACCTGAAGACTCTGAGGTTAAAGTTGGTGATGAGGTGATTCTGAAGTGTGCTGCATCATATGACCCCATGCTGGACATCACATTCATCTGGGCAGTAGACTTCAGAGTTATTGACTTTGACTCTGAATGGCAACACTACGAGCGCGTTCTGGTGGAGATGTTTTATTCATTTTGAAGCCTCACCAAAGATCTGATTTGTCCTGTACTGTAAATGTTCTCATCTTTGCCTGCCTTTCTATCTGATCAGAGCGAAGATGGAGTCGGTGATCTGAGAATAAAGAACGCCCAGATTTGGCATGAAGGTCGCTACACCTGCACAGCTCAAACTGTGGTGGACAACGACACTGCTTACGCTGACCTCAAAGTTGTAGGTCAGTCCAATGACATTATGTCAAACAAGTCAAGACTTTGCTTTTTTTTGTTGTTCTTTGATTCTCACTCATTTAAGAGATATAACAAATGTGTATAAAGTGATCAGTAGCAGTTTACTTCATGATTACCAGTAGATCCTTTCAATCACCTACTTATCATCAAACTCCAGGTGTTCCTGGGCCTCCTGGAGTGATCCGAGTCGAGGAGATCGGTGATACGTGGGTTAAGCTATTGTGGACCAAAGGAGCTGAACACAACAGCCCCATCCTCTCCTACACCATTCAGACCAGACATTTCTGGGCTCTGTATGAAGACGACTGGAGGACTGCCAGCACATGTTAGTACTGCTTCTTACCAGCAGAGGGCAATCTTGAGCTATAGACGTTCTAAACATGAGCATCTTTGTGCAGGATCTGAAACAAAGTTGTATGTTAAATACAGAGAAAGTAAAATCAAATACAGCTGAAATTTAGTAGAATTTTCTACAAGAATTTCTTTGTGTTTTTCAGCTCCAACCTTTCTAGATGGAACTATGGAGAAAGCAGAGGTAACAGACTTGTACCCATGGATGGAGTATCAGTTCAGGATCATTGCTACTAATGAGTATGGATCAGGAGAGGCCAGTATCCCTTCCCTCAAGATCAAAACCTGGGACGCTCGTAAGGACATGGAGAAAAGTTATTTTATCATTTTATCATGTTGCACATGTTATAAAGAATAATAAACCATTTCCCCTGCAGCTCCAGTGGTTTCCCCCACTGATGTGGCAGGATATGGAGGTCGAAATGGCGAGATTGTCATCACATGGACAGTAGGTGTCTCAGTTTGAATCTTTCTTTTATCAAAAGTTAGATCCATTTTATTTCCACCCAACTCTTGTTTTACATCTCTCTCTTTCCTCTTGTGGTGCTTAGCCTGTGCAGCCATGGTTTTTCTATGGCAAGAAATTTGGCTACATTGTTGCATTCAAGCCTCATGATGCTTACGACTGGTGGTACGAGACCATCTCGGATCCCGAGACGAGACGGTATGTTCACAGGGATTCCTACTTCATCCCCACTGAAGAGGACTTCCAGGTGCGAGAGTTTCAGGTGAAAATCAAGTCATTTAACGTGAAAGGAGACGGACCATACAGCCTCACTGAAGTCATCTACTATCCTAGAGATGGTGAGGATTCTGTTTTGTCTTAACTGTGTTGAAAAGTGATTTATTATCAAGCAATCTGACTTAAATCTCTTTTCAGTAGGTGAAAACTTTTGGTTCAGCGATGCAACAACAAACCTTTTCCTATTTCTTTCTTCTTGTCTTATGCAGTTCCTACAGAATCTCCAACGGATGTCTACGCCAGGCCAGTGTCCTCCACGGAAGCTCTGGTTTGGTGGCTACCAGTGGTTGACACTGGAACAGGTCTACAGCAGTACATCGAAGGATACCAGGTACAGAGCTAGTGACAAGACTACTAAAAATGTGTTGCTCAGTTCTAAGTATTTAGACAAGGACTTGGAAAAGCATGAGGGTGGGGTCTGATTTAAACATAAAGCTAATAACTTACACTCAAAGAACAATTCCTGTGAAAATTCTAAAGATTTTATTCCTACAGGATTTACATTGTCAACTAAAATAAAACACAAATAAAGCAAGTAACAAAGTGAGATACAAAAAGGTTTTAGTGCAGTGACTGTTGCATGACTTAAGGCCATGAGTCCTGGTCACCTTTGACTCTCTCCAGTGTTGCTTAAAACAGTTTTTTTTCGAGCAAGTAATGTTGCAAACAGCAACAAATTGCAAAGAGCAAGTCTTTTAAATAACTTGCAGTAATTCACTGAAATCCTTTCTGCCCTGAGTTTTGTACTTTGCAGGACAGTGCTACTCAATTACCCTCCTACCAGGGCTGCTGTCCTGTCCTTTGAGGCAGGGACGCAATCAAAACCGGCAGGACTTGGGCCCTCGTAAGGCCAAATTGACTAGCCCATGGCAGTCAAAAGGATAAAAGACATGGCAAGCCAAGAATATTTTTACAGCAGTTTATTATCAGAAATATACTGATAAAAACTTTGGGTAGAAGTGAAAAATTTAATTGAAAAGATCATTTTAAAATAGTTTACATGTGATTCCAAATTATGTATACTAGCTTTATACCCGGATAAACATAAATTTAGTAAAGCAGAAAGTTCTTTAATTGATTTTAGTTTGTTGATAGTAAAAAGGTGTATTGCTTTAAATTGGAGAAATGTGAATGGACCTAGAACCTCACAATGGTTAAAACAGATGTTGTCTAACTTACCTTTAGAAAGGATAACATACAATCAGATGTCAAAACAACATGTTTTCAAAAAGATTTGGGGACTCTTTATTGACTTTATTAAGGACTTGGATGTTTCTGATGACTTGACTAACTTTTGAAGCCCTTGCAGCTATGAACTGTCTAGAAATGGTTACTTCCTCAATTCAAAAAGAGAAGTTATGTTCTATAAAGGCCCTGTTCTTTTTTGTTTTGTGTGTTATCTATGGGTTATTTTAATTTTGATGTTTTTCTTTATATTTGCTTTTCATATTTGTACAAACATAATATGTGATACTGAACTGCCTTTTAAATACAAGTATAATTAAGAGGTGTATTATTATTATTTTGTGTGTGTGTGTGTGGGGGGGGGGGGGGGGGTCTAATAATGTTTATGGAGAAAAAAATTACAAATTAATTTATATTGTAGACAAAAAAGAGATGAATTGAGGAAAGATGGATCAGTTGCAGATGGGAATGGCTGCAGAAAGCCTTATTCAGAAGATCTGCAGACCATATAGTGTCTGAATGAAGTTCTGGAGAGAATCTGCCTTTGTGTCAGAGCAGAGATGTTTTATAGGAAGGTTTATCAGGGAGGCTGGTCTTTTGGGCAGGCTGCTCACATTCAAGTCCTTGGCCTGTGCAGTTCTCCTTGGTCTGATCAGCATAAAGCTTAACTTCCTGATAAACTTTTTTGTCATCAGGCCAGCCTGCCTGGGCTGCCTCCATCTCATATGAGGGCCAGATATTGAATATCTATTGACAAAGGTACTTCTATGACCCTGCAGGTCGCTTTGATCTTAGTGTACTGTCAGAAAAAGGTGACATTAGCAAAACAGGACATACAGTATAAAAAATGTTGTGTCTTACAAACCAGGTCAAATACTGGAGAAAATATGATGACCCAGAGCCGGGAGCCAATCGTATATTTGTTCCAGCCACAGTCAATCAGACCAGGCTGGAAAACATGCTGCCAGACTCACACTACCTCATCGAGGTCCGTGCCTTCAATGGAGCAGGCCTTGGACCCCCTGGTGAACACTGTGAGATGTTCACAAAGAGGCCACGTAAGACCAGTATTAATCACTGACAGTGAAATATGTGCTCATATATACAGCATATTACGTATGCTGAAGTGAGTATTTCTTTCCAGCACCACCAGAGCCTCCCAGGATGTGGCGCTACATCAGCTGGACAGGAAAATGGTTGTACGTGTGGTGGGACCACATCGAGTACGACTGGTTTGGCAATATTTCCTTCCCCCTCTACTACAAGGTATGTATAGGCAGCTCTGTGATGCTTCACTACATAAAATTAAATAAAACATTTTTTGAAATTCCTCAAGTCTGTTGTATATGGCTTCAAATCTTTTATTTGTTTGTTTGACAGGTGATGTTCAGAAAGACCGGCTACATCTATGGGAAAGTCTACATCACTGGCTGGCACTTTATGGACTTCCCCATGCCTCAGGTGGGAGACTATGAACTGATGGTACGTGGCCGTTATGAAGGAGGAGATGGCCCGGTCAGGAAGATTAGGATCCAGGGTAAGGCTCCGTGAAATTAGGGATTTTAGGAAAGATTTCGAAGATCAACTTCATTCCTTTTAATATCCACTTATTTTTATGTTGCTTCCTCTCTTTCAGGTAAAGCATCCATGATCACGCCCACTCTAAGCTTAGTGTCATCGATGCTGCTTATGCTGTGCATTGTGGGACTAGAAATTTAAGCCTGCCGCAAGGTTCGTGTATATAATGGACTCTGGAAGGCAAATAATGGACCCAATGAAGGATTCAGCCATCATGATCACTCTTTACATGGATGGTCACAAATAAAAATCCACAATATACATCATTATTGTGGTGCTGATGTTAATCCACTCTGCAAATTGTTTCTGAAAAACTGAAACTTTGATGTAAACCAGTGCACTTTTTACAGTCTTAGAAGACAGCAGAATATGTGCAGGGGAAAGTAAAAATCTTATCTCTGTTGCATCCATGTGTTTTTAACAGCATCCTACTCAAAGAGAATGACAGATGATGTCTGGATGTCTGATTAAGGCACTTAATTCTCTTATTAGCCACTGTTTAGCTTGAATTAAATGCATCTAGAAAAGCCATTTCTAAATTTGTTGAAAAGCTACTCTGTCACTTCACTGAACCCATTCTTCTTTTGTTCCTTTGACAGTATTTCTTCATAATTTTATACTAGTTTTGTGTAAAAATAATTTCATTTGAAAACACAACTAATCTCTCCTTAGCAATCAAATAATCAAATCAATTATTATTTTTTAATAATAATAATAATAATGATAATAATAATGAAGGATTTTGGTCTGTTTTTTGTTTTTTTTTACTTGGTTTGAATCTGACTAGGCACACAGTTGTGAAAATTTTGTTTTCTTAAAAAGGTGCTGTATGTTTTTGAATGATAGTCCACAATCAAATCATTTATTTGTTCCAAAAAGAAAATCACTTTCACATATTACCCTGAAATCTGGACATTTCAAAGGTTCATGCTTCATGAGCTTCGGGGCCAGGACTGGACTGATGTACAGACCAACAATACAGTATATCTTCATGCTAACTTGTTTTCTGTCACCCAGAAGAAAAATACATAATGAAAAAAAAATATTAAAAGAAAACAACAAAAATGTTCAGATGGAATTTTATGCTTCCTCCTTGATGTTATATTTTTCATATTTTGACGGAGCAAATGCATGATTCATCACTCATCAGCCACCTAATTAGTTTTCACAAATAGCTACTAAGCTACTCAGCTAGTCACATGGCAGCAACTTCATGTACTCTATATTGCCAAAAGTGTTTGCTCACCCATCCAAATTATGGGAATCAGGTGTTCCAATCACTTCCATGGCCACAGGTGTATAAATGAAGCAGCTAGGCATGCAGACTGTTTTTACAAACATTTGTGAAAGAATAGGTCGCTCTCAGGGGCTCAGTAAATTTCCAGCGTGGAACTGCGATAGGATGCCACCTGTGCAACAAATCCAGTTTCCTTGCTCCTAAATATTCCACAGTCAACTGTCAGCTGTATTATAAGAAAATGGAAGTGTTTGGGAACGACAGCAACTCAGCCACAAAGTGGTAGGCCACGTAAACTGATGGAGCGGGATCAGCGGATGCTGAAGCACATAGTGTGAAAAGGTTGCCAACTTTCTGCAGTCAATCACTACAGACCTCCAAACTTCATGTGGCCTTCAGATCAACTCAAGAACAATGTGCAGAGAGCTTCATGGAATGGGTTTCCATGGTCGAGCAGCTCCATCCAAGCCAGACATCACCAAGTGCAATGCAAAGTGTGGGATGCAGTGGTGTAAAGCAGCCGCCACTGGACTCTAGAGCAGTGGACGCGTTCTCTGGTGTGACAGATCACACTTTCCCATCTGGTAATCTGATAGATGAGTCTGGGTTTGGCGGTTGCCAGGACAACAGCACTTGTCTAACTGCATTGTGCCAAGTGTGAAGTTTGGTGGAGGGGGGACTATGGTGTGGGGGTGTTTTTCAGGAGGTGGGCTTGGCCCCTTAGTTCCAGTGAAAGGAACTCTGAATGCTTCAGCAAGACATTTTGGACAATTCCATGCTCCCAACTTTGTGGGAACAGTTTGGAGCTGGCCCCTTCCTCTTCCAACATGACTGCGCACCAGTGCACAAAGCAGGTCCATAAAGACATGGATGCAGAGTCCTGACCTCAACCCGATAGAACACCTTTGGGATGAATCAGAGCGGAGACTGAGAGCCAGGCCTTCTCTTCCAACATCAGTGTGACCTCACAAATGCGCTTTTGGAAGAATGGTCAAAAATTCCCATAAACACACTTCTAAACCTTGTGGACAGCCTTCCCAGAGAGTTGGAGCTGCTCTAGCTGCAAAGGGTGGACCAACCTTATGGATTAGGAATGGAATGTCACTTAAGCACATATGTGAGTCAAGGCAGGTGAGCAAATACTTTTTTAAAATACAGTGTATCTAGGTACAGTTGTCCTCCAAATCAATGTCATGATTTTCATAAAATTTTTTTTTTTATTATTACTTTTGTTAATTTCAACTGATTTTCCTGACAGCTGATTTCTTTTCCTTCTTTAATTTGAGGTTATGAATAATTTTGAGGGCGACTGTAAATAAAAATTCTATGAAAATCATTACACTGATTCTGAATTGTGGTTTGAAAGATATATTAAAAACAAACACACAAAAAATAAAACAAGTAAACAAGCATGATGGGGTTGCTAAGCTAAAATTTTGTTAAACAACATTTTGAGGCAATCACTGCAGTCAGGTGTTTTCTCTAATTTTCAAAAAAGACTTCTACACCTGTTGACGGGTATTTTGGTCCACTGAGAAAGGTACTATTATGTGTCAGGGACAATTATTATTTCCATCTACAATTCAAAAGCAATATTTTATTTCACCAAATTATCATTTTGTAAATTTTTATTTATTATTAGTTTTTTGTTATTTGAATTACTATTGTCAATTTAGCCTTTTATTTAATTGAAGGGTATGAATAATTTTGAGGACGACTGTGTATATATATATATATATATATATATATATATATATATATATATATATATATATATATATATCTACATTTATATAATATACCCTTCTTAATTTGGATTAGTTTCCTCACTAAAAGACCTTCCTCCATAATCTTCTTGGGCCTACAAGCTGCAATGGAAGAGTGATTTCAGTCAACAGTACATCCACACATTACTAACCAGGTCTAAGTTACCCATCACTCCAATCTTGTCATGACATTTATTTGTAGCTTTAATACTGGCACACCCTATGAGCATGTTGGGGTAACACTTTGATAGGGATCCCTTAATTAACGTTATTAATGCATTATCTTTTGATAATATATTGATAATATATTAACAACTATTATTCACTATTATTAACTTTTACATAGCGTTAGTTAGCATACAGTATTGGTCAATACATTAAATAAGCTGTTATTTAATGCTTACTACTAAACCTTACTTAATGCATAATAAGGTGTTGATAAAAGTTGAATTATGTAGTTAATTACCATTATGTATGCATTACTTTGCATCAATAATCAATATAGTTAAATGTTAGTAAGCCTTTAATAATATCTCAAATAATCGTTTGGTAATAGTGTGTATATTTGGGGTAAATAAGTATTAAGTAACAGCTAACTACAAAGGCATCTACAAAGCCTTCGCTGTATCTTGCACATCACCTGAATTCGCTTTACTGCAATTTATCAATGTCATAGGTAATTATTTACAAATTCTGTGCTGTGTATATCATCAGATAGACCTTACCTGATCATACCTAAGGTATTCCTTTACATTAGTATCCTTAATAAATGTGAGTACCTTATAAGCATTACAGTACTTATCCATAGTTAACATTATTCAATGCGTTTTTGGACCCTGATTGCAAAGTGTAAACATTTCTCCCTTTGGTAACACTATATTTATGCTTAACAGCCTCATAAGCATTACATGTTGGCAATTTCTGCAGATGCTGTTGGAGTGTTAGATAGAAAAGAAGCCTGTTTTGCCCATCTGTATTTATACTGGTGCTTTAAAGAAAGCGCGCTTGTATGCAGTAGTGCAGTCTCTGTGTGGGAAGCTCTTATCTCTGTTTTCACCTCCATTACCAGGTTTTTTTTCCTCTCCAATTTTACCTCCTTCCCCACAAACAAATTACATGGACAGAGAAAAATCTCATGTGAGGCTGAAATCAATGCTGCCGTCATTTACAAACAATCACAGCAGATGCACAAAGGTGAGTCTTCCATGGGAGAGGAGTGAGAGTCCCTCCAGAGGAGAATATTGAAAAGCCTCTTGTTGTGATACATGGTACCTTCAAATTTTATGAACAAGCTCATTGTGGCTTTCCTCTAGAAAATAAGCAGGAATATATTGTTTGTAGCTTTAGTCTGTCTGTATGTATATTGTTCAGTCTGTAAGTGGAGGTCAGTGTCTTCATGTTGATAGATTAAACTGAATTTCAGCCCTTAGAGTCAGAAAAAGTAGATTCTGATGATGCTCAGTTATCACTGTGGATGTGTTTGTGGTGGTCTCTGTCATATTGTGCTAAGTTATGTGCAGGAAGCAGCACAATCCCCTGGACTGTTACCATAAATAGGAAAGGTGACTTGGTTAACTCAACTGATGAAGGATGCATATGCAAACTGAAGCCCGGCTCTGGGCTGTGCTGTCCAAACAGGATGCACTGGGACGTTGGAGCAGTGACAGCATGTTTCTCAGGGAATTCATTTCAGCAGTTTATTTCAATTTTGTTACAGTGGGGGAGCCTGTGACACAATGAAGATGACATTTTGTCAGATTAATTTGATTGATAAGCTTTATTTTGGAAAATTAAAACATTACGAAACCAGAAGGAAAATAGAACACTATTCTTCTTGCAGCACACACACATTTGCAAATGGAGGGGTGAAAACTACCATAGTTAACTTCTTCTTCTCTATTCAATAACTGTTTTGTTGGATCTACATGCTGTGTGGAATATTTCAGCACAGAAGTGTTTAAGCGCTGTAGTTTTTTAATCGGATCATAGCTGATGTGGTCAAGGTCTCCAAAAAGCAGTGATTTTACCATTCTATGCATGTCGAAAGCTACTCGTTGAAAACTAACTTCATTGTTGTTGCTGGTAATATGCTTTTATTGTAATGTTTTGTGAAATAAATGGGTCATTTTTATTCCCTAATAGTATTGGATTTGGTGTAGGTAATTGATGTATAGGTACTTCTGCGGGGTGATGAAATAAACTACTGTAGACCACCACTAAGATAAGGCCATTGCAGGTCAGCTGGCCATGTTGTGACGGCTGGTACTGTATAGTGAGAGATGTATTGATTGCATCAAATGACTGCCAAGTAGACAGAATTTATTTTTATGGAAATCTGTCCTTACACGTGGTGAAAACTTGTTAAATGACAGAATTGAGTATGGCTCAGAGACGTTATTTGTGCAATGAGCAAGTTTTTGCTGGTACCAGGGCAGTGGTGAACTGCAGATTAGGGAAACGAAGGTTCATTGAAGGTTCCCCAAACGTCAGTTGTGACATTCAGGGAACATTTAGAAAATTTTTCATCTCGTGCGAGTAATGCTTTCCAACTCTTTTGGAAACAGAATTTTGAAGAGCTTTTTCCCCCCACATTTTGCCAAGCCCCTCTATTTGTCTGCTTTGTGTTAAGTATGACCAGAGGGGTCTAGAGGTCTATTATAAGCAAGCAAACTCCTACATTTTAGTTGTTTTGTTACAGAAAATGCTGATTTATTCTCTGATAAACAAACTAATATGGATTGATAAGGAATAAAGACTGGCAAAACCAAAAATAAGCCTAAAAATAAGCTCCCATGATGCAGTGGAAATGCAGATAGTTAGATATTCTCTTTGCTGCTCTGAATTTGATCAGAGGAAGATCTTTCACCTTGATTCTGTGATGGCAGAGACACATAAATAGATTTTGTAATGGAGCTGGAGCCCTTAGTGATCAGTTTATGTGATTTGTACTCATTGCATCATTATCAAACCCTCTCAACCCCAAAAGCCCAGTTTCCCTCTGAGTGATTCCCTCCCCTTAATGTACTGTAGGCTGTTTTTGAGAAGGATTTTCCAAACACATTAAATTTTGTCTAAAGTAGGGGACTGGTATTGTAACCTGACTCCCGCCACCTGGTATTTGCAATACCATCTGGGGAGGGAGTTAACCCGATGTCATTTCAAATTAGTCTTTTTTTTCTAAAACTCTTGCATGTGATTGGATAGAAGATCTGTCCGTCATCTTGACTGACACGCTACTTCAGCCACTCACGTTGAACCGAATGACGCAACCCGTGACGCAACTCAGAGCGACACCAGAGCCACCACGCATAGAGGATCGAGTTATCAAAACATGTTATCAAGCTCAAAAAGCTTCAGTCAAACAACATGGCGGCGGCGGCGACAGCTAGTACGAGCGGTGTACAGTCTGTGAACGACTTTTGTCGAATGTGCAAAGAAAACCTCCGGATAAAAGGCAACATATGCAACAGCCAGCGCATATTTGAAGGAGTTCCTTACGGAAAGAGGGTAGACCAACGTCTTGCAGAACTTGGTCTAAACTTGGTTAACACTCGCCTGTGCTTCTACATCACATCCGGCCAAACGCCGCCCATCCTTCAAAAGTCCCACCCGCGATTAGTGATTGGCTCCTATTATTCTCTAACCAGACGAAATCACCTATAACTGTCGCCTTACTCAGATGGAGTGCGTGAGGAAAGGGAACGCCCCGCGTGTACTTGTTGAACGCACCCAGATGATGTAAATCAGGTTACTGGTATTGAGGATACCAGCCTGAATTTTACCTGGTATGGACCAAAAAGAAATGGTACTGCACATCACCACATCAAATATAAGAGAAACTGTTCCTAATTGTTTTTAGTCTAATTAAAGGTATAGTCTGAAGTTCCCCCCGTAAAAAATAAACGTTAGACTTGAGCAAGTGAAATCCGTCTCAAACCCCGATTTTGGGCCTCTACTCCCGTGCCGTGGTGCGTTTGAACACAACTCTCTCTCCCCTTGCCTGTAATTCGCTCTTTTGTATTGTTTTGGTCTGGTCAGGACGCTTCTGGGTGGAGATTTCTGTTTATATCGGCAGCCAATGACAGAGCTAAGAGTATGACACTGTGTGGAAATAAGCTCATGATCGGTTCAGACGCCAGTCACTCGAACTCTCGAAGAAAAAAAAAAGAAAGAAAGAAAACAGCGTGTATGCACTGAAGAAAAGGTAAGAGCTTCATATAATGCAGTTTGGAAAACCAGGGTTAATCATAGTTTGGCTCCTACCTGCTTCTGAGCTCTGAAGGAGAAGCTTGAAGTTGAATGGGCTAGCTAGAGCGAGGCGGCCATTAGCCTGAGAGGGAGGAGCGCCAAGTTTAAATACTGTTGTTTGCAAACAGAAACGCTGGAGGGACTTCGGACTCTACCTTTAAAGACTAATTAACAACAAGACATCTGCAGAGCAAGTACAGAAGTGCACTGAATCTAGGTGCTCAGATGAAAAACCCCCTCCGACATAGGATCCTATGTGGGGAAGACATACAGTAAGTATGGAAGGAAGCACTTGTCAGAGTCTCTAAACGCCTTACACAAAGAGTAAAACAATTCACTATTCTCATGCTAACAGGCTTACAGCTATTTCAGTTAATCCCACAAAAACAATACAGGAAATTATACATGCCCTGGTAATCATTATTGCTCTGGATCTGTTATGTGGAATGTGGAAGAGAATAATATTTAAAAAAAAACTTTGTAAGATTTGGGATTTGGAACCTCTATGTTGATCTCATAACTACTTTTTGCAGACCCATAGCTTATTCCACAGTTTGTGAAGCTGTAAAATACTGTAAAACTGTGGTGATAGTTTAACTTGTTTGAAATTAATGGTTTAACTCATAAATATGGTATAATGAAACCAAGGCACCATTAAAGGAATAGTACACCCACAGAATGATGTGCCTTTATTTTCTACTCACCCTCATGCTGAGCAAGACTGTGGAGCGCTTTTTGTAATATCTCAAATGCAGCTAGAGATCTGAAGGCTTGTCGTTATCCGCTGACTTTCATATAATGGAGGTCACAGGCGCTTAACACAAAAGGTCCATAAAAGTCCACAAAAACTTGTAAATATTCCTCCATGCTGCTCGTCCAATGTAATCCAAGTATCCTGAGTGTGTAGCGTCCATGATTTACTCGAAATGACATCATTTAGTATTATATTTTTAGAGTCTAAACTGTACTACATCTGACTTCCGTGATGTGCACCCATGCAAGTTCACGACACTACGGAAGCCGCAATGTTCAGCGCCTACTCTGCCGATAATGCAAGTGTAGAAGAAGAAATTGGCTGTTTACATTGTGCTAAGAGCGCCCAAGCTGCGGACAAACACAAGAGGAGTTGGCTATTAGAAAGAAAGAAAGAAAGAGAAAGAAAGAAAAAGAGAAAGAAAAATGAGAAAGAAAGAAAGAAAGAAAGAAAGAGAAAGAAAGAGAGAAGAAAGAGAGAGAGAAAGAAAGAAAAAAAATCTCGTCTGTGCGGCATCCATAGTGTCCTGAACTCGCATCACGGAAGTCAGATGTTCTACTGTTTAGGCTATAAAAATATACTAAATGATGTCGTTAAGAGAAAATTATGGACGCTCCCCACTCAGAACATTTGGATTACACTGGACGAGCAGTATGAAGGAATATTGCCCAGTTTTTTAGGACTTTTATGGACCTTTTTGTGTTAAACGCCTATGAACTCCATAACTGTATGAGAGTCGGCGGACAACGAAAAGTCTTCCGATCTCCGGCTGCATTTGAGATCTTAAAAAAGTGCTCCACAGTCTTGCTCAGCGAGGGTGGGTAGAAAATAAAGGCACATCATTCTGTGGTTGTACTATTCCTTTAAAAGTAAACATAAATAAATGATTAAAGTAATGTAGTGGAGGATATAAGAAAACATGTACTACATTGGACATTTTCATTAAAGTGTTGAATCATTTTTTAAGTTTTTGCATTTTCCAAAAGACAAACATTGCAGAAACAGTAGCAGCTAGAGTACTTTGTTACAAGTTAATCTTGTATTATATCATGTATAATATACATATTGTAGTGTAATGTAGACCAGGCCCCTCGGTGCTCAGAACACAGAAAAATATTGGCACTTGTTGGTACTGCTTCTTACCAGCAGAGGGTCAACTTGAGCTATAAAAAATCTAAATAAAACCTTGTGTTTGCTGCCTCTGTTGATACTCTGTATTGAAAATTGTTTCTGAAAAAGAAAATTTGATGTTAACCAATACACTTTTAGAAACCACTTAGGTCAGCATTATGTGCAGGGAGAAGTGGGAATCTTGAATTAACTGAGCATCTGTAGCTCTGACAAGAAGATTTCAAACTGTATTGCATCCAGGTGTTTTCATCAACTACCAATGATTCATCTCTGAACAGAAATCATGACAAACATTGATGCAGATGGACGACATCCATAGAAAATCACACCTGGTGACATTCCTGTTAGCTAATAACAGGAAACTGAGGCTACAATTCACACAGGCTCTCCAAAACTGGACAGTAGAAGATGTTGCCTGGTCGGAGTCTGCATGTCAGCTGTAACATTACCGTTTTGGTATTTTGAGGCATGTAGAACCTCAACCTTTTTAAGGTCTTAGCTGTCAGTGTGAGGTTAAAATTATATGAATGTATGTATTAATAGAGGCACCATAAAGGCCACTAAAAACAAAAGAGAATTTATTAGTAACAGTACTTTGCAGAAACGGTACAGATCATGAGTGAACAATGCTGTTCTCATCTGCATTTTCTGTAGACCAAACTATTCACACTTTTTTCCTCAGCTGTGTTTTTTCCTTTTTTTGTTATTTACAGTTATTCATCCTACTATATTTCCATTATGTTCATCAAAAACATCCTCTTCTCTTTTCTCCATCCATAGAGGACATTATTTTTGTTCTATTCAGACAAACATAAAACTTTTGGGTCATTCCACATATTTGACTGCTCCTAATTGTACTTTTTTGTAAATTTAACATATTCAAATGGTTGAAGGGTAGACGGGAAGTAGCGTCATCACTTGGGATCCAACGGCTTCTTGAGCTCTGCACAATGACTCATTAATTTAAATCAGGTATGTGGAAGCAGAGAAACATCTAAAAATAAAGGAAAGTGGTCCCAGAGAAGATAAACTATCGGTCACAATTTACCCCAAATAACACATCACCATTACAGAGAAATTCTTGAACCAGTAAGCCATAATACGCGGTGGTACTGGTGATGCAGAGCATTAAAGGTTAAAGCTCCTGGTGTCTACAAGCTGCAATGTGAGGAGTGATTTTGGTCAACAGATGGCAGAACATCCACACATTACTAAGTGGAACAAGTTACCCATCTCATCATGACAACAGTTTGTAGCTTGAATACTGACACACCCATTTTTATCTACATCAGTTACTGATTGATAAAACATTTTCATCATCCTTTAACTGAATTCTTTTGCACTTACATCACATTTCAAAATAACACTTTCTATCACCCTGTACACATGCTGCAGTAATGCTTTGCACATACTGAGTTGAGTGAAAAGAGCATGTCGGCAATTTTTGCAGATGCTGTAGGAGTGCTAGAGAGAAAAGAGGCTTTTTTTTTTTGGACGTCTGTATTTTTACTGATGCTTTTAAAGAAAGTGCGCTTGTATGCAGTAGTGCAGTCTCTGTGTGGGAAGCTCTTATCTCTGTTTTCACCTCCATTACCAGGTTTTTTTTTTTTTTCCTCTCCAATTTTACCTCCTTCCCCACAAACAAATTACATGGACAGAGAAAAATCTCATGTGAGGCTGAAATCAATGCCACCGTCATTTACAAACAATCACAGCAGATGCACAAAGGTGAGTCTTCCATGGCAGAGGAGTGAGAGTCCCTCCAGAGGAGGATATTGAAAAGCCTCTTGTTGTGATACATGGTACCTTCAAATTTTATGAACAAGCTCATTGTGGCTTTCCTCTAGAAAATAAGCAGGAATATATTGTTTGTAGCTTTAGTCTGTCTGTATGTATATTGTTCAGTCTGTAAGTGGAGGTCAGTGTCTTCATGTTGATAGATTAAACTGAATTTCAGCCCTTAGAGTCAGAAAAAGTAGATTCTGATGATGCTCAGTTATCACTGTGGATGTGTTTGTGGTGGTCTCTGTCATATTGTGCTAAGTTATGTGCAGGAAGCAGCACAATCCCCTGGACTGTTACCATAAATAGGAAAGGTGACTTGGTTAACTCAACTGATGAAGGATGCATATGCAAACTGAAGCCCGGCTCTGGGCTGTGCTGTCCAAACAGGATGCACTGGGATGTTGGAGCAGTGACAGCATGTTTCTCAGGGAATTCATTTCAACAATTTATTTAATTAATGTCACCAATACAGTGGAGGAGACTATGACACAATGATGTTGGTGCATCAAAATGGATCTATTTGTTACTTAAAGAAAAATTCATGAAATATAGGAAGAGGGGGGGGGGGGGGGGGGGGGGGGGGGCAGTTTACATGCTCTCTACAGTCACAAAAGAAAACACTGAACTTATTTCAGTGTGCTTTGATCTGAAATTAAGGATCAAACCCTTTACTTTTTACTCTTTTTAACTGTATAACCCTTCCGCCTTTGTTTGAAAGCAACAGTTCACAGCCTGAAACAAGATATATGGAATCATTAATCGCAGAGAATGAAGTTTCATTTACAACAAACAGATCAAATTACTGTATATATGACTAAATTAATAAAACCAGTAAAAATTGTTGTTTCTTTGGCTGTCTTCCTTTATCTTTTCAGATTAAAGGGGAAGTTCTGGGGTTTTTTTTCAATCTGGACCTATTTTCTAGCATGAAATATGTTCATTTACTGACCCAGACAGTTTCGGTGTAACTTGAATTCCTTTGGGAGATATTTAGATCCACTCAAGATCAGCATATGTCCAATAATGGAAGTGATGGGGCAACCGCGTGCAGCCTCTAAATAAGGCATTATCTGCCACAAACTCCTTCATTTCACCAATGTTTTGTTACGAAACATTAGTTGGATCCCCCCTGTGAGCTCGAAGTGGCTTTTTTGTGGTGATTTGTCCTTATTTACAGACATTTACTTGTTATGGTGTCGCATAATAGTGACGTCATCAAAGCCGCCGCAGTAAAAGTGTCTGTAAATAAGGTCGAATCACCACGAAAAAGCTGCTTAGAGCTCACAGGGGGGGTCTGACCAATGTTTCGCAACAAAATATTGGTGAAATGAAGGAGTTTGTGGCAGATAATGCCTTATTTAGAGGCTACATGCGGTTGCCCCATCACTTCCATTATATTGGACATACGATGATCTGGAGTGGATCTAAATATCGCCCAAAGGAATTCAAGTTGCACCAAAACTGTCTTGGTGAGTAAATGAATGTATTTCATGCTAGAAAATAGGTCCAAATTGAAAAACAAACAAACAAACAAAAAAAAAAATGAACTTACCCTTTAAGTAGAGTAAAAACTGAATCATTAACCCAAAAAAGGAAAAAGAGGGGGGAAAGGCATTGCATTGAATTTTCTGTGATGGTGCATTGACCTCTTTCTTACTCAATGAGCAATCCCTTTTACAATCTTTATTTGCACTTAGAAAAAAAAAAAGATAAACACACTGATTGGCAACAATCAACATCTTTTACCTCAGTCTGAGTCAAATTTTCGTCAGGAAAAAAGTTTGAAAGCCTCTCCGTTATTTCAACAAGAGGGCTCTCTTGTTGAAGCCATGACTCCCATCAATCAACCAGGTGCAGCAGCTTATAGCTCTGCCAGCACCGTAGACTCATTTGAATCTTACAACTTATACATGCACTTGCCATAGAAATGCTAATTGCATTGTGTACTGATGATTTTTTTTTCATTTCGACTGAATGATTCCATCATTTTTCCTCTATTTGAGCTGAAAAAAGCCCCCAAATTACAGCAGCTGTTGAAAGAAATAGTTTAATATAATAGTGGAGTTTTTTTTTTTTTTGCCTAGTCTTATAAAGGGGTGAATATACACGAATCAAAAACATGATTGGCATCAGAAAAATGTTCTTGGACAGTTTTAGCAATGATACATTTTTAAACGTGTATTTTGCTCCAGCCAAGGAAATTTTGTTCTTGTTCTTTATTATTTTCATTGCTGATTAATAAAATTCATCATAAATTAATAAAATTAGATTAGATTTAAATGTATTTAATTCATGGATATGCCTTTCCATTAACATTTAATATTTGTCAGAAACAAAAATGTACTTGCCCATGCTGGAAAAGGAGCAGAATGAAGAAAATCTTATATTTCCTGCCCCCTGTGATTGTGATAATCTTAATGGGTAGCTATACACACACAACTAGTTACAATGTCACATCAGACAAGCCAGACAAAATACCTCCAAAATAATACAAATGAATATAAAACCAAATCTCCATAGCCAAGAAATACAAGGCAAACAAAACAAAGGTAAATGTGTGCCTGACAACGTTGTTTAAAACAATTATGTTACCAGACCAAGATAAATAAATAAATGTTTGCAAAAAAATATGAGGCAGAATAAAATTAATAACCTAAAATCTCATTGTTTTATCTTTGTATACTTTTTTTAAGTTGGAGTATATCTTTACAGTCATTTGGCTCATTATAAAGGGAATTCCAAAGTTTGACACCCACCTCTGATACACATCTGCTTCAGAGTTGTCCATACACACTGGTGCTTGAAATTACCTTTGAAACATTCTTTGCAAGTTAGGTGGTAATGCTTCACTTTTGACAAGCAAATGTTATCATTATTATTCATTAATTAATCAATTTAACTCTCAAATATGTCATTTAGCAGAGGAAAGCATATTTACCTCAGCAAGATTTAAAACACCTGGTGAAATAGCAGACAACTCGTTAGCCTAATTGGCAACAGGTTGATCATGCAAAGGCATAAAAGGAGAGGCGAGAACTTAAGACTCGATTAATTTACAGCAAGCCAGTGTTTGAAAGCTTGTCGCTACATCCACAAATTAGATTCATGTAACTGTTTCAGGAATAGAGCAAGAAGCAAAGTTGCCCTCTTCAAGCCTGAGCTCATGTGAGGAAAAACTGAAGAAAAGAGGAGAGTTTTCCACACCATAAAGGACAAAAGAAACACAGGGCAGCTGAAAACTGACATGGATAAATCATTTCCAATTCAGAACTGTAATATCAGTGTCATGTTCTCTTTAATCTGAAAGAATCGCGCTCAAAAATGCCCAGAGTTGTTACGGTATTGATTGTTAAAGGAAACTCCTACATGAAAACCAGCATAGAATATTAATCCCAGACACAGTAAATAGGTTCTCATGATGCAGTGGAAATGCAGTTGCTTGTGTACACATAAGATATTCCCTTTGCTGCTCTGGATTTGATCAGAGAAAATTCTGTCATGTTCATGTGCGATGGCAGAGCCACATAATGGATTTTTGTAAAGGAGCCCTCAATGCTCAAAGCATGCTCAGTTTGTGTGATTTCCGTGCCTTTCACATGCTCTGACTGCATCATTATCAAATCCTCTCAATCCTTTTAGCCCAGTTTCCCTCTGTAGCCTACTGTATGTGATTCCCTTATCCACACAGACTATTTTTGCACATCACCCAACTAAAAAATGTAAACAAAGAACCAGTTTTATGTACACTACTCACAAAAAGTTATATTCAACTTTCAGTTATAATTTAAGGAAAATGTCAAATGTTCACACCTTATTCATATTATATCATGAATGTTGGACATTTACCTAGAATTATGATGTGGTAATTCCTCCATCTCAAACAACTTATTGAAAGAAAAGCTATCAACAATGGTGGCTAAACCAAATATCCCTAACTTTTTGTGAGTAGTGTAATTTTAATATCCAAGTCGGGCATGAAAGTTATGGAAAGGCTCAAAGTCTGTAGCTCCAACAAAGAGCCAAGCAAGGACATATGCAAAGCAGTTTGCATTAGCCTTCGCTCTGGCCCATAAATCACATGCATAAGGCAGGCCCCCTGGCCTGCTAGCTAGTTAGCCCAGACTAGACTGGCCTGGCCCCACAGAGACAAGTGCTGAAAAACATCAGATGTCCTGGGGTTTTTGGTGAGAGCTTCACTAAATCTTCCAGAATAATTAGACTAGGCGGAGCTGGTCTGTATTAGCAGCATGGCGAACCTGGTTAGCTGCCTGTAAGGCCGTGTTTGCCGCTGGTTCCTGCTGTTTGATTGGCTGACATGGGTAGCAGTGTCAGGTAAGAAAGTAATTGCCTCCTCTATGGATAGTTTATGGCCCTGTTTACGCTGTGAAAAATAGCTTCTACATGTACCCCTTTTTCCTGGTGCTGGTACTTTGTCAGGCAGATGCTGGGTGGAGGCACTCTCTCACTATTAGGTGCACATTTTTTGTGTTCTCTAAGGCTGAAGGGGATCATTGTAGATGTATTGTGTGGTACTGGGAGAGAATTGATTGCTTACTGAGCATTATACTTTCTCACAGAAACCCTTTTTTCCTGTCCACTGGGTAAATGGGAAAACTTCTTTGTGGATATTTTTCCCTAGACACCCAATACCCAGCAAAGCTATTTAGAATCTCAAATAACACATAGTATGTAGCACTGTGAGACTTGGTTTTGTGTAGCTCATCAGTCCTGTGCCAGATATGTGCTCATTCTGCACCAGGACCCCCCATCCTTCTTTGGCAGAAACACCAAATCCCCTCTCTTGTCTCTGTCTTGTGCTGGCAGACCTGATGCTTCCCGGTGCTGATGCCAGCGGAACTGTTCCCAATCCTCTTTGAGTCCAATTAAAGATTAACAGCAGTGCATCCACAGAGCCAAGAACCTTTTCTCACTGTAAATACCTTTTTTCTGCTTTTGTTTAGGTGATGTTCTTTTTGTGCAATTGCTGCAATGAATGAGCAGAGCACAAAAGCACCATGAAGGCTGTAATTATTTGACTTGTGTAGCAGCACTTTAAACAGGTAGGATAAGAACGCAGGTTTGAATTATTCCAAGAGAAGAGCCAATGCTTGACTGAAGTAGCAAGCAGAGGTGCAGATTTAGTAGTATGAAATTCCCTTTGCTTTGATTAACCATGCAAACAGCTGGCCAATGAATTTTAATGCTTTCGGTCCACAACAAATTTAGTAAACAAGTTGTTTTGTTTCATTTTGTTTTTTTTCCCCTGAAGATTGGCAGCACTTCCAAACAGGTGTAGACATTAATGGAGACCACAGGATAAGAGTTGTTGTCACAGGGAGGTTTCACAGTTGGCAAAGCCGAAAAAGAGACTTGACCTGACTGCAGCAACATTGTTGCCTAGAGGCATTAATATCACCTGACCTGGTGACATTTTTCTGTGCCAGTTAAGAGTTGGACAAGATTTCTAACCACTATGCATTGCTTCAAGACCTTTATGCATAACCTTTACCTGCACCGCATCTATTCCAGTCATACAGTATGCATCTGAGGATTACCAATTGTCTGTTGCTTACTAAACCCCTTTTCTCCAAATGTCTTCATTCTATTTAATGCCATTAATTATAGGAAACTTTAAAAACTAAAGATTGAAATGTTTTCTGGACTGTGCTGATTTTGGCGCTTTAGTCTTCCCAGTACTCTTGATCAATAGGAAATCTTGAAATCTTTGTTACACCTGTTTTGCAAAATGCCTCCATAAGATTGGATCGCTTGCTATGAAATGTACACAGGGCCCAACAACTTGATGTTACTCTGAATCTTCAATATTTGGAGAGGTTTTAATTTCCCTTGACTTTTCATATCAATACAACAAGGATCAGATCAAACCAAAACAGTGTCATTTCTGTTGCAATGTTACCTGGGTTATATCTGGCTGCCAAAATCAACTTTAGCCCTGCAAACTATCCAAATTGCTTGCTTGTTCTGTTCAAATGCACATTGTGTTTGCTGATGTGCAAATGTCACACTTGCTGTCACACTTATGATGAGATCTCAAGGCTTGTTATGCTCAGTGAGCATCTGTTCAGGGTGCCTGTATGTTCCCTCAAGACTGGATGTAAATTAAATGTGTAATCCTGAGACAGATGAATCAGTTAGAACTCTTAAATGGAGAACAGAGTTTGTGAAGCTTTGTTATTGAGAATGGGCAATAGATGTCATTTACTCATGTCTGAAGGAATTGTTAAGTATTTTTAGTAAAAGAATGTAAAATGAATCGCTGTGCTCGTAACTGTTCTATAATGTATCAACTTTGAGATTGAGAATCCCTTCAAATGTGCACTATACAGTATTTTAGTGCAAACCTACAGACCCAGGTTGCACATTTTTAGTCAACTGGAGGTTTAACATCAAGGCAGACAACCGTGCATCCTCACACTTATGAGTATTATTCAGTTATGAATCCCCAATTACCCAAATGTATCTTTGGCCTGCAAGAGGAAGCCAGATCACATGGAAATGACATGCTATCTGCAGATGGGTCCAAAATCCAGAGATGGTGACAGGACTTAAGATTGGCAATATGGTGCCATAGTAAGTCTTCAAACCAGTTTATAAGACGGAAAAGTTTTTCTTTTTGAAAAGATTGATGTGCATCTCCTCAGTTATGCCCTTTTTACATGGGGGGAAAAAAACTTTAGCCATCAGTGTGGTATGCTGTCAGCTGTCACACAGGAGGCCAGGGAATGAAGGATGGCTGTCAGATTGATAAAAGGAATGTGTCATACCTATGGTGTCAAGGAAGGAATGGTAAGAGAGATGGATGCAAGGAACAAGCAAAAGAAAAAATAAAGGGAGATCAGGAGAAAAAGGGGAAAACTAAAGGAACGAAAAAGAATTACGGGAGCAGAACTGTGCCATTTGCATCCCTCCTCACAGCCTCGGAGTAATGACTAGATTTTTCACCTTCTCCTTTCACTTGGTAGCTTTCCCCACAGGGGGGACGACATGAAAGTAAAAATCAAGTTAAGAGTTTGGAGGTAGTTCAAAGGAGATACAACCTCCAAAAATATCCTGTTCACTTTCCTGACCGGGCTGATGGATCTGTCTGAGCAATGATGAAAATGTCAACTTCAAAAGTCAAAAATGTTACCTTCATTTGAAACTGAAGTGCGAGATGATGCACAACAACACAGTGCCTCAACCCCCCCCCACACACACACACACACACACACACACACACACACCTCACAAAGCATCTGTACATCCTGCTTTTATTTTTTTTTAAATCTTTTTTTAAAGACAACTCTGTTGGAGATTTAGCCTTTTTTCTTTTTTTTCCCTGACAGCAAGCAACATGAAATCCTTTCAAAGTACAGACTCACATCATCTCAGACTAGTGTCAACATGGCTCCCAGATTGCATCAGGTATTACGGGCTAAGGTTTGGCCTCAGAAACAGCCTGTCAACACTGTTCCATGCAGTCATTAGTGATTTTGTGTTAAGGAAAGGGCTGTCTTCCTGTATCACCTACAACACCTACCGTCCACCTTAACAAGAAGTTAGATAGCCACAAAATTTGATCTCTGCAGACAAATTACAAGAAAGGACATTATCACATGTGCCAAATCGGCAATTACACTGACTCCTTGGGAAGGTAATAACAAGCGTCTGTTGGTGGTTTGGTGTTTTTTGTGTTCTCAGTGTTCCATGTTAGCAGCTCCGTTGTGTTGCCTCTAAAATGCTTCAAGTTAGGGAAGAAAAGTGTGAAGGAACTTACCATCTTTAAGTATGCAGCAGGAGATGATTCCATTATCTTGTTAATTGAGGAAAAATTGAGCTTTTTTCATGTGAATGTAATACCTCTGTAGCATGGCACTCGCCGACCATTATACCATTGGCTATTGCTGTTAGCCACGGTTTGTTGGTGTTTGTTTGGTCTTGAAACTGGCCAGTCATGTGTTTCTTGGACCTCAAAAACGTGGTTAAATTACTACTCTGTCCCGTTCATACTCAAGTGATGGCATGTTTGACAAGAGATCTGACATTATGGTGACAGGCGCTGGACTGTCCTGATTTGTTCTAGACACAACGTAAATTAAAAATGCTGTGGGGTGGAGTGTGTAGGTGTGTATGAATGAAGGTGGTGAGAAGAAGGTACACATGAAAGGGGTTCTCATAGGGTGTCAGGGGCATGTATGGAGGAAGGAGTGTGCGGGAGGAGTGTTTGTTGGGGGGTAGAGGGAGGGGGGGAGTGTGTGGGGGTGAGTGTTGGGGTGGAGGAAGAAGTGGGTGCGTTTATGCTACATTATGGGGACCATTTTCCGTATTTTACCATCACCGTGAGGACGTTTTGCCTTTGTGGGGACATTTTCCCGCTCCCCACGGGTCCAAACCCCATTTTGAGGGTCAAGATTAGGTTTTAGAGATTAAGTTACAATTAGGTTTTGCCAAAACCTAGTCCTACCCAAAACCGTTTTGGAGATATGTGTGGTGGCTGTGGTAATTGGTGACCTGGTGCACAGGGGCATCGGGGCAGGCGCTGGTCCGTGCCAGGTGGCTGTCTGGGGGACCCGGTCCTCCTGGGTGTTGGCTAGGCCTTCTGTCTAGGTCTGAAGGGAGGGCTGTTCCCGGGCTCTGCACCATGCTGGTCCCGGGTGGCCAGCGCTCAGTGGGGTCGGTGGGTGGTGTGTCTTGGCCCACTTGGGCCTGTGCCCCGAGACCGTGGGGGTCTTTGGCTGGGGGCACCCTCTGGTTGGATGCATATCCACCTCTTTGGGGTGGCAGCTGGGGTTCGGGCATTTGGGAGGCTGCTAGTGGCCCGGTCTCGGGCCATGCAAGCTTCTTCCAGCCCTTGCAGAGGCGAGGTATCTGCATGACTTCACTCACCATAGAGTACTTTTTATCTTGCATATTCTGCATGCTGACACTGCGATTGTGCTTCCCATTAGGTGTGTACTAATAACTACTTCTGCCAAGGTTTTGCCTCTTTTTCCATAGTCCTGTGTGCATCTATGATCTTATTTTACTCCAGTAGCTGTCTTTATTGGATTTTTTCCTTCCTTTTTTACCTGTCCTGTCCAGCATTGATGCATCAGTTGATTGTGTTAGTGTATCCATGTTTTTTTCCTCTTTCTTGTCTTCACTCTGTTTTTTTCTGTTCCAATCAATGTTTCTTACTTAACCTTGCCCTACTCAGGCCTGGCAATATTATGTAAAATGAAGTTATAAAAAAGCATTCATATAAATAGAATAAAAAAATAAAATAAATTCAGGATATCAAGAGGAGCCTTACCAGAGGAAAATAATTTTGGAAAGGAGATCTCTTAAGGTGTCATTTACTTCTCCAAGACAAATGTGAGATCCACATGAGAGCTAAATGAGACAATGGCTCATTTCTCCCCTTGTTTCTCAACCTCGTCTCCAGATAAAAAAGTTGCACAAAATCTCAACAAAGTCTCACTTCCAGTTACAAAGGAGATCTCAGTCATTTTGCAAATAATTTTTTTTTTAACTTGTCCTGTCCAGCATCGAAGCAAGCAGAATGGAAATCTGATTGCTTTATTCTGTTGAACAGTTTTGAGTTTACGGCGGAGCTTTATGAACATAAGGCTCCACTTGATATCATGTTTATTCATTTTATTTCTTTATTTAAACATTTGTCTATTACCCCATTCCATTTCATTGTTGGGCCTGACAAGGGAGAAATGAAAAGTTAACAGAGGTAATGATAGAAAGTGAAACAGAGAGAAAGGAGTAAGGAAGAGGAAGAGAGAGAGGAGAGAAAACATGAATCCACTTACACAGTTCACTGGTACTTCTGTACCGCGATCCCTAAACAACCAAGGTCTCTGTTGGAAAACAAAACAAGCAATCCCCTAAGGAGGACCTGCAGGTGGCTTAAATATCCTCAGATCATACAAACACACACAAACACACGCAGAACTACGCAGAGAAGAGGTACAACCTAGTCAGCGCAATGGGAAGTAGAGAAGAGGTACAACCTAATCATCGCAATGGGAAGTAGAGAAGAGGTACAACCTAGTCATCGCAATGGGAAGTAGTGTCACAGTGTCAACATGCATAATAAAGGGTGCTCCGTGGTGATACAGTCATGCAGATGCAGCCTCGTCTCTGCAAGGAGGAGGAAGCCCGCAAGGCTCACGACCCAGGTCCCCAGCAGCCACCCAGAGGCCCAGATCCCAGCCACCCCCCCCCAAAGAGCGGACATGCATCCCCCGAAGGGCGGCAAAAGGCGGCCCCAGCCGGGCCCTGCAGTCTGGGGGCCCAGGCCCCAGCGGACAAAGACCAGCAGCTGCCGACCCCACCGGGCGCCGGGCATCCCCCGGAGCGGAGACAGCGCCGGGCCCAGGGCCCAAGCGCCTAGGAGCAGCCACCCCCCGGACCCGGGCGGCCCAACTGAAACCCAGGAGGACCGGACCCCCCAGACGACGCCCCCCAGGGCAGGCCAGCCCCCACCCCAACGTCCCTGCCCCACACACCTGACACCAGGGCGCCACCACCTCTACCACCCCCTACCCCGCCACCACGCTCACACACACACTCCCCACACACCTACCCCAACACTAGGGTGAAAGATATACCGTCACCGCATCCACACGAGACACGGGCACCCAAGACATCAATACCGAAGAGCAACCGCGCACAAGATACAGATCCCCCCTGCGCCCGCCCCGCATACAGCCCCGGAGCCACAAACAAACCGCACCCCCCACCAAAGCGCCCGGCCCCCAACCAACCCGCAGCCACACCGCACCACACCGACACAAGATGCCCGGCACGAACACCGAGATACGAACCTCCGCCCACACCGCCCAGCCCTACCCAACACCTCCGTGTACCCCCCCCACACACACATACACCCACCCACTCCGCTCTCCGACCTTACATACCCACACTCACTCCCTCCCTCCACCCCCAACACTCTCCTCCCCTACCGTCCACCCTACCCCCACCTCCTCATACCCTCTAACACACACATGCACTCCCCCACATAACTGCACCAACCCCTCCCTACCCCCCCACACATACGCCCCCACCTCCCTATACCCCCAATACCCCATACAGTCCCCCCTTACATGTCCAGCCCCGCCCATCCCTCTGACCTATCACACTCCCGCCCTTCCTTCCTTGCAAATAATTTTCAAAGATGTCTACATTAAGTCTCATTTCTCCTCATGAATTTTAGGAGAAATGAAAGACATTTATGAGAACGATTTGAAACCTGAATGAGATCTCCTGTCTGTCTCCTGAGATGCAAAAGAGAAAGCTTGAAGTAAAATTTTCCTCTGGGTTATATCTATTAAGCTCCCCTTGCCAAAATAAATCCTTTCAACACAACAAAGCAGCTATACAACCATTATGCTTGCTACAATGCTGGACAGGATGTAAACGTAAAAAAAACAACAAAAAATCAACAAAAAACAAAAACCATAAAGAGGGGTGCAAAATAAAAGCATTAATTTAAAAAAAAAGAAGAAAGTTATAGCCTACAAATAATTGATCCATTTTGACTGGTCCAAAAATATTTATACCTGGTTAGCATACAAACCTCTTCGCTAAAGGATTCTGTGCCAGTAGCATTAATTAACTCAGGAGTAGTTAGCATGATTGCTTTGTGTAGAAATAGCATCTTCCTTGCCTTACATTATCAAGTTCAAGTAGATAAAAAAAAAATGCAGGATGAGGGTGAATGTAGAAGCCTCGCAAATATTTCAGCTTTCCTCCTGGACATGTAAGTTAAACATTTGCAAACGGCAATTACCAATTAGCTCGTCCTGTAAAGTTGCTAATGCTAACTGCGTAAGCCAGTTTGAGAGCGACATCTAGTGGCGGGGAGGAATTAAACTTGTAGGTATCACCTTTAAACTAATCCTTCAAAGAGGATATGAATTTCCCAATTTAAAAAACGTTTTTGCTTCAAGAAAAGAGTTCAAAAACATGATGCAATAGTATTATTACAAAGTAGAACTCTTTCATATGGCCCGATACAATTTACTGTTTACAGAAGTAACTTCTAACAAAGCCTGATTGACCTATGGCTAAACCACGCCCTCAAACGTGATGAGTCAATCAGAGTGATCACAGCCAACCCAATAGGCTTTAAGCACAGCTCCAGTACTTTCTGAACTTAGTACTGCACCTTTGTTTCCTGTCTTTCATGATTGGATGAACTGATTAATCCAGGTGTGTCTGATCTCAGCAAATGGTCAGGCACACCTGAATTAATCAGTTCATCCATTCTTAAAAGACAGGAAACACAGGTGCAGTACTAAGTAGGAAGTGGGGCGTATAAAGCCATACACTAGACATTTTTGCTTGAACGTATTGAGTTAGTCAGCGTTTGTTGTTTTTGAGTCTTTAGTGTTTTTAAGTTTAAAATGGTCAAACGGGCATGGGGTACATGCAACTCTACATGAAGGCTGGGCGAGGGTATTTTGCCCTTTCCAAGCCACATCTGAAACGAGAAAAGCTCTGCTTTGGATAAAGTTGATAAAGTTGCGGCAGACAAACATAACTGAAGTGGATAAAATTAACAAGGATGTCTACATCTGTTCTAAGGTAAGTCAACATCGTATTTGAGGCAACATGTCACTTTGCTGGAAAGAAATATGAAGTTTTTTTTTTTAACATCCCTAACGTTAGCTTAAGTTAGCTAACGCTAGCCAAACATGCTAGTTTTTGTACTTTGGTAATGGTATATAAGAGGTCAGCTATAGCTGTCGTGAAGTAGAGGTGTGGTGTAGTAACGTGGGTAACAAAACGCCTCTAGCTTCCAAGCTGCAGCCAGATTCTACTCTGCTCCTGTGGCTGTTTAACCAGCTTTTGGCAGACGATCCTATTTTCGCACAACACCGGCAGCCATGCAGTGGTTTGTGCAAGAAACTGAGGGAGCGCACAATAGTCGCATTTCAGAAACGTCACAGGCTTGATTTGGACTCGCAGTTTCAGACTACCGAACAATGTTTTTTTTTTCTTTTCTTTAATGTTTTTTATTTATCCTGTCATTGGCTCTCTGTCTGATCCCTTGTCTGCTGTCTGTGTTGACAGCTATCATCTCCGGAGACATAACATAGTGCCTGTCACCGAATGTTGATTGTTTGTCTGAGTGAGTGGAGGGGGCCTGGCTTAGCCATAGGTTGATTGCCACTCAAAAAAATAACACAGCACAGCTACTGTTTGTTGGAAAAAATTGTTTTTGATAAAGGTTTAGTTTTTGGATCAGTTCTTAAAGACAGGGTAGGAGATCTTGGAAAACAGTTTGAACAAGCTACATTTGAAAAAAAATATAGACTTCCTGAAACCACGCCTCCAGGTCACAGGAACGGTCGCGTGCGCTCTTATTGACAAAGATAACTGAGAACAGCCAAGTGGCTAGCTTGTTAGCTTCCAAGTAAACAGCAGAGGATCCACGTTTCTAAAAGTGATAATTATCTCACCTCCAACTTCTTCTTCTGCAAACACCAACACCTCCATGACTTAATCCACATCCGTTTTTTTCTTTTTAAGAGCAAACAGCAGCATAGATAAGAGCAGCGAGCAGCCATGTTCTCTCGGTTCGTCTGCACTGAGATGCTCACGGCGAGCTGTGAATGTGTGCACGTGCACGCAAGGACGGTTGGTGTGCGACAGACAGCAGTGGAGTTTGATGGACATAAAAATCATTCAATCCATCAGAACGGGCCGTTCAAAACTCCATCCAATGAAATTCATTTCATTGGAAGGGGTTTTTCCAGTGCTGTACGTTCCACAGGTGATTATTCTTTTACATTTTTGTGTCAGAACATTTAATTAATTGGCTGCAATCAGGAGTGAAGAAGACTTTCAGCAATATAGTAAAAAATGCTCCTGGAAAACATCATCCACCCTGCCTTTAATGAGAGGAAATACCTGAACTAACATGACTGCATTATTCTTAAAGTAGTGTTAGGAAATTACTTTACAGGTAGGCTATTTGGTAAACAAAAAAAGACCCAAATACATGTTCCAAAATATACAATAGTCTAAGAAATATTAAGCAAACAAAGTCTGAACCAAAAGAAGAAAATGAAGGCAGATAAATTAAGGCCTCTTTTAAACATGCTTGTCAAGCTCTAAAAGCATCCGTTTCTGTTCCCTGTTGCAGTATCAAAGCTGAGGTTGCTGAGCTTCCTTGAAAGCTAATCTACTCACTTGACAAATTTTCACCTGAGCAACCAAGACCGTTTCACAGAAATGCTCCCTGTGAGTAACAAATTAAATTTGACAATTAAACAATTAACAAAACATCTCCTTACCAAAGTTCATAGCGCTACATCATTACTTGTAATATACGCATAACCCCAATGAAGCTGCATGTTAAACACACTCCTTCTTACTTTAAAGCGATTAGGTATAGAAACAAGTAAAAACAAAAAGGTGACAGCTTTGTGTAGAAATGAGCTTCAGTGTTATCCTCTTAATAGAGATGGATGCATTTTTAATGACTTGTTCTATTTCAAAGCAAGAGAGGCATCAAATTATGCCAAGTAAGTAAAAAATGCTAATGGCCCAGCTATGCTTTGGGCTGCTGCTGAAAGACAAAACTTGGCAGTTTTTTAATATCCTTTCCCCTTGGCAAAATCTTTTAAACTGCATTTCTTCTGTTCCTAAAAAGCACAAATTATCCAGGTGCAATTGGAAAGATGCCAGTGTAGTTGAGTATTCAACCCAACAATATATTTTTTGTCAAAAATGCCTGGTTGGTATGCACATTTTTCTAACCAGATGCATTTGTTTTCTGTGCTAGTTTAGCAGTGTTTAAGCTTCAGCTCTGATCCACCTCCAAAGAGGCATTAAATCTGCTGAGAACAGGGCCCATATCAGAGTAGGGGTGCATGGACTAGTTGTTGTTGAATGCAAATATGCACACAAGTGGACAAAGATTGTTTGTCAAATGCAAATAGAACTGTTCAAATACACATAAAAAGATGGGCAAAGAAATACACACAATGCTTTCTCTGCTGCCATCTGTCAGTTGTCAAAACCTCAGGAGGTTCAGTGGGCTGCAGACTGCACCACAGTTGGGTGCTAAAATGAACAAATTAGCAGATGTTTGGATTGCTGCTCTATACATTTCTAATCTCCACAAAAAGGCAGCCAGTTTCACTCATGAGAATCCTTAGTTTGCTCTTGTCATTTAATAATCACTTGTTTAATGACCCCAGCAGAATACACTCAAAACAAAAACATCTTAGATCTCGATTAATGAATGATTCCAATTGAAAATCTTTATTACAGAGAGTGCAGAATTATTAGGCAAATGAGTATTTTGACCACATCATCCTCTTTATGCATGTTGTCTTACTCAAAGCTGTATAGGCCCAAAGCCTACTACCAATTAAGCATATCAGCTAATGTGCATCTCTGTAATGAGAAGGGGTGTGGTCTAATGACATCAACACCCTATATCAGGTGTATTAGGCAAACATAATTATTAGGCAACTTCCCTCCCTTTGGGAAAATGGGTCAGAAGAGGGACTTGACAGGCAAAAAGTAAAAAATAGTAAGATATCTTGCAGAGGGATGCAGCACTCCTAAAATTGCAAGCTTCTGAAGCGTGATCATCGAACAATCAAGTGTTTCATTCAAAATAGTCAACAGGGTCGCAAGAAACCTGTGGAAAAATGAAGGTGCCAATAACTGCCCATGAACTGAGGAAAGTCAAGCGTGCAGCTGCCCAATGCCACTTGCCAGCAGTTTTGCCATATTTCAGAGCTGCAACATCACTGGAGTGCCCAAAAGCACAAGGTGTGCAATACTCAGAGACATGGCCAAGGTAAGAAAGGCTGAAAAACGACCACCACTGAACAAGACACACAAGCTGAAACGTCAAGACTGGGCCAAGAAATATCTCAAGACTGATTTTTCTAAGGTTTTATGGACTGATGAAATGAGAGTGAGTCTTGAAGGGCCAGATGGATGGGCCCATGGCTGGATCGGTAAAGGGCAGAGAGCTCCAGTCCAACTCAGACGCCAGCAAGGTGGAGGTGGGGTACTGGTATGGGCTGGTATCATCAAAGATGAGCTTGTGGGGCCTTTTCGGATTGAGGATGGGGTCAAGCTCAACTCCCAGTCCTACTGCCAGTTTCTGGAAGACACCTTCTTCAAGCAGTGGTACAGGAAGAAGTCTGCATCCTTCAAGAAAAACATGATTTTCATGCAGGTCAATGCTCCATCACACGCATCCAAGTAATTCACAACGTGGCTGGCAAGAAAGGGTCTAAAACAAGAAAAACTAATGACATGGCCTCCTTATTCACCTGATCTGAACCCCATAGAGAACCTGTGGTCCCTCATCAAATGTGAGATTACAAGGAGGGAAAGCAGTACACCTCTCTGAACAGTGTCTGGGAGGCTGTGGTTGCTGCTGCATGCAATGTTGATGGTGAACAGATCAAAACACTGACAGGATCCATGGATGGCAGGCTTTTTGAGTGTCCTTGCAAAGAAAGGTGGCTATACTGGTCACTGATTTGTTTTTGTTTTGTTTTTGAATGTCAGGAATGGATGTTTGTGAATGTTGAGCTGTTGTATTCGTTTCCCTGGTGAAAATAAATAATTGAAATGGGTATATATTTGTTCATTGTTAAGTTGCCTTATAATTATGTTTGTCTAATACACCTGATATAGGGTGTTGATTAGACCACACCCCTTCTAATTACAGAGATGCACATCAGCTGATATGCTTAATTGGTAGTAGGCTTTGGGCCTATACAGTTTTGAGTAAGACAACATGCATAAAGAGAATGATGTGGTCAAAATACTCATTTGCCTAATAATTCTGCACTCTCTGTAATTACATAGTAAAATGAGTTGACAACAAAAGAACATAAATCTGATCAATGGAAATCGAAATCATTAACCCATGGAGGTCTCATTTTCAGAATCATACTCATAACAAAAGTGGAAAGTGTAGATCAAAGGTTTACCCGTGTTCTGTAGAAATTCCTCAAGTCAATTCAAAATGAGGTTTAGTGGTGTTTGTGTGTGTGTGCCTCCATGTGCCTGAATGCACTCCTTATGTTCTTCTCCAGGATGTTTTCCTGAGGGATCTTTCCCCGGACCTGGATCAGTGCATCAGTCAACTCGTGAACAGGCTGTGGTACAACGTGGTGGTGCATTATATTTCTCGTAGTTTTACTAAAATGTTAGCTAACTCATAGAAATCAACCTCTGTACCCGACAAAAATATTACATTGGTAACTAATACACTTGCTCCTGCTGCACTGCAGCCCTTTAATGACAAACGACGTATCCCTGGGCAAAATGTCCAACTCCTATATTTTCGGACCTTCTTTTATTTCCTTTCTGTGTGCATCCAACACAAGATAAACATATAATTGTCCCACTGTGGGGAAATTACTTTTGTTACAGCTGTAAGGATATAATAATATCAATAATTGTGATTCCAAAACTCTCTCATAAATTAAAGGTTGAATATGGAACATTTTTATTCAAAGCTATATTTAAAAAAAAAAAAAATAGTCGTTTGGGGGTGTACAGAATGAAAGTACAGCATTTCCTAGAAAAATTATATTTAGCCTAAAATGATTATAAAATAAATTTTTCCGGGTTTGATAATGGCATTTTATTTACGTCTATAAGCCAATACACGCCGCCATTGTGGGTTGCCAAATATGATCTCTGTGTGGCTTTAGTATTTTGGGCACAGTTAGGCTGGCACAGGGGGAAACAGTGGATACGGCGAGTGAAGCAACTGCTTCAGAGCCCTGGAGATATTATTTGTTTCTGAGGAGGAGTGACCTGAGTAAATTTAGGACCTGAGTAAAACCTGGAGTAAATTTAGGTGAAGACTACACTAAATTGATCCACATAAACGTTTCCCACGGCGTCAAAACACGGAAATGGAAACTTTTCTCCTGGATCGATAAGCTAGCTTGTTTACTAACATGGCTAATGTTAGCGGTCAGTTATAAACTCCTCTGCGTTACATGTTGGACATGCTGCAGACTGCTGGTCACTTGCGTATCGGCAGCGAGCCTGGCATCCCAGCGGCTGGAGTTGTTTTTCTGCCGTTGCAACTACAACCTAGACACACGTGATGTCGCTGTTCTGTCTGTATTCCATATTCAACCTTTAAACCGAATTTCTCAATGGGACTACCTGTCTAAATGAAGGTTAAATAAAAAATAAAACCTCCATGTTAAATTGCACATTTTAAGTACTGTATTACACTTCACATAATGCATGTTATTTATCTTGTTAACTTTTATAAATGATGATAGCTGTTTTCATAAAGAATATTCCATAAGTACTGTAGTGTTTTAAGTTGTGTCATTTGTGTTTTTTGAAAAATACATCTCCTTTTGCTGGAGCTGCAGCACTGATGGCTGACTTAAGTCTGCTGTTAAAATGACCAACAATAGAATTATTACCAGTGATTAAAATTTTGTCTTATGAACATATATGGCAGATAAAAGATCAGGAAATTCTTGAATAAAAGACGAGGGAGGCCTAGATGGTCTTGTAATGTATAAAACTGTAATGCATAAAATAAGAAGGTTAAATACAAATATACAGTGCTTAAATGTCAAGTATTTACTGGATGGGATTGTCTTTACTGAAATTGAACTGAACATATAATGCAGCTCCACTGCCTTTTCTTTCTCTCCCTAAAAAAAAAAAAAAAAAAAAGATTAAATCTTGGGGTGAAGCTTTTGTGAGAACAACTGATGTCAGTGCCAAACAGGTTTCACCTAAAGACAGTTAATCTTTTATTCTCAAATCAGACCAGTGACGATTTTAGATTAATTTTACAGCAATCTAACATTTAAAAGTGCCATCTTAAAGGGGCTCAATTGCAGTTTTAGTAGTTTATTGTTTTAGTGTCAATGGGTTAATGTTTATTGGAAGTGGAGGACTTGGTGGTGGAATACTACATTTACATCTAGTAATGATGACAAGGATGGGATTATTACAAAAGTAAAATTTTGCAGTCTGTCACACCTAAAAAAAAATGAGGGGTAGTTCTGAAACAGGCTAAAGTTATCTTTAAAAATCCATGTTGGCTTGCAGGTCTTTTAGAGCCAAGTGTTTAGTCTCAGCAGCAGCAGCCCATTAAAATGCCCTGCACTATGATTTAAAGTGGGGAGCAGACCACTGATAAAAACAGACTTCCCACAGTTTCTCAAATTAAAATGATCCTTAAAGGTCCCATATTATGCAAATCGACTTTTCTAAGTGCTTGAAATGGTCTTCTGGGGTGTTTTAACTTACAAAGAGTCCAAAAACACCAATAAAAAACAACTTTGTAGTTATTGAGAGTCTTTAAGACTTTTATATGAAGTATTTCTTGCCATTGGCCTGACTTCACATTTGATTATACGTTACTGGCTAGTCACTCTAGTCTTGAACACCGTCAACTTCCATACTAGCGCTGCTTTGCTTCTGAGACTGAGACACCCTCTTCCTTCAGAGATGACTCCACTGAGCATGCTGTCCTGCACAACACTGGTAAAGACGAGAAACGATGAATGCTGCAGCTGCTGGCATGATGCACTAAAAGGTACATTTGAGAGAGGGGGAAAAAAGTTTGCAGCGCAGCTGAAGCGCCGTACAGTAACTGATGTCTGATTTGATCAAAGCATGACTCCTATATAACATTAAGATATCATATAATTTCAGATGGGGAGAAAAGTGCATAATATGAGCCCTTTAAAATCTTTTTGGTTAGTTCTGATTGCTGGCAAGTGGTGTCATTACTACTTACATTAACTATCACATGTTTCACAGAGTAAAGAGCGAAGTGCAACAACATTGGGAGTTTGTGCAAAATAACCAGCACTGTGGCCCCCAGACAGGCAGTGTGTGACAGCATTAAAGAAGTGGATATTTCTCACAATGGAGTCACTGATTATGACTGGAGAGGGTGAGGAAGAACGAGCAGAACTGACCCTTTGCCAGCCCCACCCCAGAACTCCCGCTGACCAATCATACGTTAGCAACTGTAACTAAGGAATGGACTTTCTGCCAAACTTCACTTCCATAGACGGGACATAGACAGGATTCTCAAGTCTGATGACAGATGTCCAAGAAAGAAAGATTGATTAAACAGTGTGGAAGACCTCACTCGCAGCTGCATGAGGCTGAACACAGAGCTGGGCAAACTGTTTATTGGGAGGTAAGACGATAACGTCACCTGGCACAGTAGTTAGCTACAAGTTAGCAGCATAATATTAAGTAAAAGCTACTGTTTTAACATGGAATAAGATAGCTGTGTGTCGCTAGAGGCTAAACAAATACACCAGATAAACACTAGTAAGTCAATTTGGTTGCCAATCTGCTGGAGACAATCAGAGACAAATAAAACACGGTCCTCTGCCACTTTCTTAGTCCAGTAGCTGCTACCCTGATCAGATCCAGTATCTGCTATCCCGATCAAATTAAATGTAATGGTCAAACCCACGATGTGGGAACAACATCCTGGTGAAGGGGGAAACATCCAGAAACAGGCTAAAACACGTCAGATACCTGAAACTTACTGGAGTCATACATGACAGCTTAAAATAAAACAATCTGTTAACTTACTCTGCGATGCAAGAACGTTGTTGTTCCTTTATATGTTTGTTCTGGACATAAGTCATCAAGACGTGGAGTTTCTGAGTCTTTCTGTATGAACGCTGGGCCTTTGCTACGATTTTAACATCCTCTTCATCAACATTACTCCGTCGACAAATGATAATGAATTCCTCAGATGCATCCTGCAG
The DNA here is from genome assembly GCA_023101725.1 of Atherinomorus stipes. Classification (NCBI taxonomy): domain Eukaryota; kingdom Metazoa; phylum Chordata; class Actinopteri; order Atheriniformes; family Atherinidae; genus Atherinomorus; species Atherinomorus stipes. The sequence continues at coordinate 200,284 of JALJCO010005766.1, forward strand.
TCCTTTCTGTCTAGCCCCCTCTGATATTTCCCAACTATTACTACAGAAATTAAACACAATTTCCTTCAGAATATGTTCACTGAAATCACTGAGCAATCCATGTATATGTACGTAGAAATTAGCTGTAGAAGTTTGCCAGACTTAGCAACTGTAACCATGGGGGCAGGACTTAGCGAAGGGTCAATTGTCCATGGTGACATTTTAACTTCTGATACATTAATTTTGCTGCTAGCTTTTAATTTCCTATTATTTTCAATAGTATCATTTTTTCAATGTAAAATATCAACGGAAGAGAAACGAAGGAAAAACCCCTTAACAGATGCAGGAGTGTTGCTGACAGAGCATAAGGATCTTACTTTAATGACTTTGAGCAAACCGTATGTTTGATTTCAAAGCCCTGTTTCAGTGATAGCAGCATCAATAATCTACATACTGTAGTCTTGAAAATGTAATTACTGCCAAGCCTAGTCAGTAATTTGCATCATAGCTGATTATGAATATATTGGAAGTACAGCCAAACCTTTTCAAATTTCGCTTTTGCGATGTGAAAGAACTGCATTGAGGATGCCCTGCATTGAGGAAGGCCTGATAACAACTGGTCCATCTGCAACCAGGCAATGTCTGCTGCCTCCTGGCACCTCGCTTCACTGGCATCCTCTCACAGGGCCTGAAACTGCTGCTGTCTTTCACCTGTCCACATCTCCTCCATGACTGTGCATACATCCAGTTGTATCCATCTTACCTGGAATATACAAAAAAAAAAGTTTTATCAGGGTTACAAAAGCTAAGTTGATACATGTTGGTTTAACGACATAAATCAGTCATCATGCAGACAAACTACATAGGAACTTCTGTAGGGTTCAGTTTGTCATTTCAAAGTGAAAAAAAATGCACGACTTTTACTCAGATTGTCATGTCTTACCAGTGAGCTGAGCTCTAAGCTCTGGTTCAGTCAGTGTTGATGTGATCTTAGAGGACACAGGGTTCCTGGAGCTACTTGACATCATGGATGGATTCATAAGGGAAGGAAGAGGCATCATTGTTCTGTCGCTCAACTGAATTTCCTTATGAAACTGCACGGATCACAAGTTGTTAACAAAACGAGAATTGCGCACGTTTACGGTAAAAGATCAGGATGGTAGCTAGCATCAGGTGACCATCACCACCGTGCAGCCACGTTTTTTTTCCCTGAAGGAAAACATCAGAAATATGCCCACTGGTTTATGCAAATTATTTTCAGTTGTTTTTTTTTATGGTCTTAAATTACCTTGTTGTTTTGATGGTACAGTAGTTGATGTTAAAGCACTCTTATCAAATATTATATTCTTCGAGTTCTGTTGTTTACACTACTACTGAATCCATTCTTTTTCTGAGAACCAGTGTGAGCTGGTTTAAGGAGATGACAAGATAGGTTAATCTCTTAAAAGGACATATCAAGGTAGTGGCCATTGTCTGCATGCAAATGAGTTTTCTGGGCACGAAAACCAAACATCTTTTAAAGGAGTGATGACATAGCAGTTAAAAACTAGTTTATGTTGTTGGCATTACTTTATATGTAAATACTCCAAAGAAAAAAACGGCATTTTTTACAGCGGAGTATTGTTTTGAAACGCCAGACCTCACTTCCTCAGTAATACAGTTGGGTCCGGTGATGATATGCAGCTTTACCCGGAGACCACGTTGGCTTCATTCTGATTGGCTACACCTTATTTCGCTATGACCTTATTTGGAGAATCTAGGTCAAGCTGCGGTCGGAGTTTGCTAAAGGCTAACTGCTAGCAACATGGGCACTTTAGACAGTGTGAGCTACGTTTATCAGACAAGACAGCATTTAGAAAATAAATAAACTTACAGGTAATGACAAGGTTGTGGCCCCCTCCCTCAGTGTTACTGCAGAAGTTTGCTTTTAAATCCATTTGTTTGAAAACCCAGACCTGACTGCAGAGAAGTTACTACTAGCTCCATACACGAAGCTGAATCAGACAGGGAGGGGGGGGGGAGCGGACGGTGCATAAACCGTTAGGGAGAGAGAGGAGGGGGGGGGGGGGGGCGCTGTTTACTTGATAGTGTGCTCTTATTGGAGCAATTAAATTACGTAGAATGATAGAACTACGTAGAATGATAGCCTGCTGTCTGATTCAACTGTTTCTGAGCAGAGAGACAAAGCTGACAGACCATAAACAGGAACTTTAATTCTCACTCTGGACATTCACATGGCCTCATCAGTGCACAATAGATCATATTATACACACAAAACCCCAGAAAAGTGAAATTTGATGTCATGGCACCTTTAAAATGCCTTGGAGTGAAGAGTTTCATTGACTCTTACACTTGGGTGAAAAAAACAAACCTTTTGAAATCAGACCTGCTGTGACCTTTTTGGTTCAACTTCATGAATATGTCCCAGTTTGCCCAAGTTTCCTTTTTTTTTTTTTTTTTTTTTCAAAGTTAGAATTGTGTTTATATGGACAGACCCAGGGTCTTGGCTCAGGTGCTGAGTGGTTTTCTCTCCAACCAGAAAGTTGACAGCTTGATCAACCGTTGATGTGTCCTTTGGCAAGATACCAGCACAAGACTGCCTTGGTGACACTGACATGACAATGCATCAGGGAGGAAATATGGTGTTTGTGTGTGTTTCATTTACAATGACGATTTAACATGCATAGATTATCAAATTTGACCAGTACCCACACTTAAAATTCCTAATAAAACAATGGTGCTGGCTAGCTAGCTGCCATTAGCATTGCCTCTAGGGCTGACATGATCCTCCTAAACAAGCTGAGAATGATTGGTCTCTCTCTCTTTTGCTGTACAGCCAGTGACAGCTTTTCACACAGAAATGTTTGACAGTTATGAGCACACTAAGAATAGATGGTACACTTGATGTAGCTATAAATGTCAAAGTGCAAAATGTACTCTCACAATAGCAAGTGTAATATTTAAGATAGCTGCGTCTTAACTGTTTTAAAACCAAATTGGGTTAATAAAGTAGATTGCAACAGCTACGTATGGAAAAACAAAATGCAAAAAGGCTTAGTAAAGCTAAAGGGAATTGCAAATGAAGTCAAAATTCTGCAGATTCACAGCAACAAAGTTTTTTCCTCTGCTGGGGTAGAGATTTAATTGTGTATTGTGCAATATTTTGCTCAGTATATCTTACTGGTATTCAAACAGGAGTATGGTGAAGAATGAAGAGTGCTTTCAGGGTGCTTTCAGTTGCCATAAAAGCACCCAGACTGAAAATTCTAGCATGCTAAGAAAAGAAAAGAAAAAAAACAAACAACCAAACAAACAAACGAAAGAGAGGGGAAGAAAACCCTTCTCACACATAGGTACCATGTCCTGCCAGTTCCCAGTGGAAGTGATTCCACAGGCTTACCTTAGTCATTGATGGATGACACCATGAAGCTTCCATTGTTCATGAGCATTACCCAAATTAGCTGAATCTATAAGCTTACTCCCTGCTGATGTAACCTCCAGAGGCGGGCCGTACTATTAGGCAAACCAGGCATTTGCTAGGAGCTCTACTACTTTAAGGAGAGCTGAGAAGAGCCTGCCAGTGGACCTCTGTCAGGAAATTTCTTTGAACCTGAACCCTGGCCTAAGCCTCGGCCCAAGCGTGCATATACATGTCAGGGGTGGAAAAGGCAAGAAAGGTGAAAAAAAGGTGAGAAGGCTGCGTGTGCCAAGCCAGGGTTATGTTCCTTAGACAGTAGCCTATTTAAATAAATAGAAAATGCTACCTTGCGCTCAGCCATGCTGTAGCCTACTCTGGTTTCCTTTAAATGATGTGTACACATATGAATAGGCTATTTGTTCTCAACAAGGTGAGAGATTTGCATGCCTGCCTGCGCCTGTTGTATTTGTACTTGATACTGTATGTCCCAATCAGCTGTAAGCATCATCCATGCATACTGTATGTCACTCCTGTTCAGATAGTTATCATCATTGGACAACAAGCCACAGCCTGATGCTATGATATGCTTGACATGCTGGGATGCCATGGTCATCAAGGGGCAACTAGAATACAACCCTCGAGCCAATAAAATGTCTTAGGAAACTGCACCAATGAGACTCATACAGTTAGGGAAGCTCTTGTGGTGATGGTTGTTGGCCTTCAAGACCACTGGAAGGCACTGATGGGGTATTACTTCATAGACACACTGACAGCAGACACACAGAAAAAGCTACTCGTCCACGCTATAGAGGCATTGCATGACCATGGCATCAAAGCAGCTTCCATAACAATGGATGGACATGCCAGTAAACTTGGTGTGCAGGGCTCTAGACTGTAACTTTTTGCACTGGTGTGCCTAACTTTTTATCAGTGATGTTTATCAGTGATGCTCTCTTAAAGTGAGTTAAGCAGCTTTTATTGTCATTTTTCCATATAAAGGTAAATGAAGGAATGAGATTACAGATTATGTTACAGTGCAACAATTAAGGACACATTGGGGCACGCATTAAACACTAGAAGTACACCTTAAACACTAGAACACTGTGCATGGTAGAGGTCTGTGTAGCATGAACAGTATTGATGTAGCATGGGTGTGTCTAGTGCAAATGAGCAGCAAGTAAACCACATTTAAGGTAGCAGCATGGTATGACATGACTTTTGCTCCAATATGCTTGTGGATTTGTCAGTGCTTGAATTCTCCTTTTTCCTCCTAGATGCCGGTGTCAAAGTGGTATGTATAGCATGTTCCGCATGTTATTGCATGTTCTGCAGGCTTGTCTGAATTGATTAAAGCTGGTTCAGCATCCTACAAGTTATTTTAAGGACCCTAAACCTGAGACTGACACTTTTGGATAGGGGTGCAAACTAGTAATAGTTGACATTCACTGCTTCCTCTAGGATTTTTCTCAGTAGTGTTAATCTTTAAACCCTCCCCTTATCACTGAGTGGTACCCTGGAGCCCCACTACAGAATGGAAAGAACAGAAACACTGACTTAAGTTTTATCTCAAAACATGGCACTTCAATAAATTGTTAGATGCTTGCTTTTGCTTGCTGAGTTTGCATGCCTGGTAAGTGCCCAGTAAATTTGTAGGGCAGGGGTACACTGCCAGCTGAACATGCACTGTCTTTAGTTCGAACAGCTCTCTAAGCTTCACATTCAGATTCACCATTGCGCAAAAGTGCTTGTACTTTGTAAAGATTGCAGTCCAAACAACTGTCAGAACCCCATCAGTCTTCACATCAGTGACAAAATTCCGTCTTGCGATTTTGCGACGTTTATTTTTTCGAACTGAGGTCAATTTTCTTAATATTCGCATCCGACAGATGCGCAATCCACCAATCAGAGAAGGCGCTCTGGCAGTCACAGAGCTGGTCGCAAACAAAAAGAGAAAGTAAAAAAGAGAGAAGTGTCTTGGTCGCTGCTACTGTATCATTATGGCACAGGTGCTATCATCTTTGTGTCGCAGCACTTTTGTTTGGCAAACGAGGGGGGGGGGAAATCACTGCTGAAATGTTTCTCTACATTTTGTAGCCATTTGAGGTTATTAGCTACAGGTGTTCTATTTAAAATCCCCATTTGGCATCTCCACGGTGAGATCAGTGGTGTCATGATGGTTAAATTCCCCTTGTGGCATACTGTATTTGACTAAAATTTATTTCTCACCACCGTACACACTGAAACGCCAATTTTGAGGATGTAGTTTTAGTCACGTCAGTTGATATCATAGACCATTAATAGAGACGGAGGAACCTTCTGCTCACGTGACCCATTGGCTTCTGAAGAGCTAAAAGTGAAGCCAAGCCAGTTGAGCGTGTCCCACCGTTGCCATCTTGCTGTGTCCCGTGGAAAATACAAGGCAAGGCCGCTCCGAGCTGCGGGGTAAATGATTGAAAGCTGACACACTCTGGGCTAGAAGGTCCTGCCTGCGGCTTGTGGGACGAGGCGGAGACGGATATTGGGCAGGGTCGAACATCTGACTCCGCCCATATTACCATTTAAAGTAATTTATTTTAACCCTTCCCCCTATCCCTAAGCCCTAACCCTAACCTCACTAACTGATCACGCCCATCGGATGTTCAGCGCTGCCTAATATCCGTCTCCTGCAAGCCGCAGGCAGGGGTACTTGTGGCTAAATGCTATCTGAGCAAACTCAAAACTAAAAGGAACTAACGAAGATTAGCCCCCTAAGCGGCGGGGTAAAGGTAAAAGACGCTTAGACTTGCTATTATCTTCCTAAAAACTGCTGCTGTGCTACTCTGCTACAAACTGAGACCTTACCGAGAGCAAACAAGGAGCTAACTAGGAGCCACCAGTCGGCAGGCCGGGCTTCCGGTCTGCCGCATGTCAATCAAAAGGACACGCCGTTAGTTATGTGTAATGTCAAGATTAAATAACATCTAAATGGATTAGTTTTTTTTTTTAATTCACAGTTGAAATGAAGGTAAACTTGACCTATTAAACCTAAAATGATTTTTTGAACCAGGCTGTAGTTGGCCTATTTAACATGGGAGTCTATGGAGATTTGCAATGTTTTGCAGCTAGCCCGTAGCGGTTGAAGGGACAACCACAAATAATGACTTTTTAAAAAACTTTTTCATAGTTGGCCACCGCAGGTTGGTTGATGTTTTTTTTTTCCCTCCCCTTTTTTGCAGTAATTTTATAATTTCTTCTGTAAATGGAATCTTTTTTAATAACATTGGTAACAGAACATTTTAGAAAGACAATGGTATGCCGAGTGATCAGGAAAGTCCTCACACATGTATGTAATCATTATTCCATAAATGTGTGATGAGATCTACTGTTGGCTTCTCTGGATTCTGGATACAGGACACTGTTTAGTGTCCTGTAGTCTTTAAACTTAACTTTCAGTTTCCTCCATGTATATTTTTCCCAGTGGGACTGAATCCAAATACAACTGAGATTTTATTTAATCCACTAATATTTCAATTAAATGTTTTAATAACATACAATATTTAGTCAGTGAACCAGCAGATTTAAAGTTCCAAATTGACTCGGGCAACAGTTGTTTTTCTATGATGCTTCTCTCTACTTAGCAGCAGTGTTCCCTTCTGTTTATTTATTTATACTATTTATACAAAATACCTCTTTGTTAATGCTTGAGTAAAAAGTTTTTTATTCAGTCAGGTGAAATAACTAGGTTCTTGTCAGATCAAGAAAACTAAAGTTGAAACCAATTCAAATCTATTTGCACATGTCCATATTTTACGGTAATATGAGAGTTTGCAATATCCATAGAATATACAGTATAAGGCACCGTACATTATTGTAGATTGGTAGATGCAAGGGCCCACAAATGACTGTCTGGAGCCCCCAAATGGCTAAATCCGTCACTGTTCACCAGTGCTCCCCTGTGAAAGTAGATGAGTTTCTAATTCCTTGTTTGAAGAAATGAGCCTGTATTAACCATGTCTTTGAGGAGTGTAGCTCTGTTTGAGTGAAATGTTATATAAAGCTTAAAGTTGTCAAACATTTGGGGTTTCTTACTATTTCAGATCTAGGGTTTATCAGGCTGCAGACAAAAGTGTGAGCATAAAGGGATTTAAAGAGACTCCAGACTAAATCTTCTCTAAAGGCACACCTTTTTTCTTTTGGTGCAAAATTTTCATCATACCTTTAGTTGCACAATGATATATTTTAAGCCTATTTATTGGGAGATACTGTATGTCAAAACAGGAGTGAGGTAGGACTGAATCACTTGTCATTTGAATCAGAACAAAGGACTTCATTCGCTAAACTTAAATTGAAACATGAACAATCCTAAAGTAAATGTATTTATAAATCTAATGTTTCCTATATAAAATACGGAAATTTTGTATGTAGAGACATTTCATTGTTGTAGCCCATGCCAGCCATCAGGTGGTTTGTGTAAGTGTCTAGACTGAGGGGGCTTTATGCTTTCTGAAAGCCGTCTGTAGTAACACAGCTTTACACAGAACATCTCTTTTGTGTTGCACTTGAATGGACAGAAATATGTTCTCAACTTTGCCACACGAGCATATTTTTTTGATGATCTATCTTAGAGAGCTTTATTCTCAGCAGAGACAACTGGTCTAGATTTGCAAGCCTCCAGCATCCTTTGCTGTATTATAAGAAATGCTGAATTTAAATATTTCTGACTCCTCACTGCTTCAGTTTGCAGCTGAAGAACAGCAATGACAAAGGGCATTCTATCTGACAAATAAATGTTATGACAGCCAGAATGTTCTTTTGAGACATTTTCCATTCTAATCATTAATACACCGACTACAAAAAACATTACCAGCCAAGCATTTGCAAACTCCAATGTGCAAGTAGCCACAAAAACTGGTTCGTGGCCAGAGCGAGTGGTGACATAGTCTCAGCAATAAATAATGAAATAATAATAAACTCACATTCTTACCTATGTTAGAAACTGGTCGCTGCAAACTCTCATTTTTGCCAACTTAGCGACTTTGTAGCGACTTCCCAGACTCCTCTAGCGACTTACTTTCAAAAAAGCACCTAGAGACAAATCTAGTGACTTTTTCTGGTGTTCCTGGAGACAGATAAAGTTTATATCGCTCTCTGCCTGTTCATCCGGTGCAGCCTGTCGTCAGCTCCTCCCTCCCTGTCCCGGCACTCTCACTGTTCACGCTGTCCCGGTGCAGCAGCAGCCCTTCCGAGCTGCTGTGAGATGTTCTCTCCTCCTCATCCAGATAACAAATGAATTGCGCAGTCGCGAGAAGATGCTTTCTTTTTTCCTGGTCTAAGCATAATAAAGCACATTTTGGCTTTCCTTTGGCATTATTTTGTTTTATTTTTCCGTAATGTCCGTTGTACAAATATGTAAGTAATCATACATTGTCCATTATAGCCTCATGTAACAGTTGCTGCTTATTTACCATGTCTTGTGGCACACCTGGGTCTTCTTTGCACCATGACTCAAACGTGTATGTCACCTCTTCAGTACCCTTGTAAATTGGCAATGTAGCATGTCTAAGAATAATTAAGTAGGACGCCATCATTTGGTTTTGTGCATGCGCAAAATTGATTGTCCATCGCAATGACGTCAATTAATGACTTCTGGCGACTTTTGGGCCAGCCAATAGCGACATCTCTCCCTGAAGAGTTGGCAACAGTGCAAACCCTGGCATTGGTAGACTCTACTCTTCCCGACTGAAGGCGAAGGTTGCTCTGTCAGTTTTTGACATTTTTCAACTTTGTAAACAAACGCACTTTAAAAAAAACATGTATTCTTCTCTCTGTTAACGTGATTGGAGCTGCCATAAACTGCATAAATCAGAGGCTTTTTCCACACAGATTTTATAGGCTACTTTACTTCTGGCCCTCCATCTGCATTTTGCGTACTTGCGTCTTATCAACGTGATGTGTGGCCCAACCAACCTATTATCTAATTAGCCTGATTGTTTATGTTTATTAAGGTTTTCCTATTATAACTTAATGTCATGGATAGCAGCTTCCTTTATTGTGCAGAACTAGTTGATTTACAGATTGACTGTCCTTAATCGTCCTGAGTTGGAAAAAATGCTATTTAACTGCATAAAATTCTTTTGCTGTAATTGTTTTAGCCTACCTCTCTAAAACAGATGCTTGGTCATTTTGTGAGTTTTTATGTTGATGAATAATTCACATTTATCATAACATGGTCAAAGCAGGAAAACATGACAGAAAAGCTCTAAATATATTTGTGGTACTCCTAAATTTTGTGTTGCTGCTCTCACTTTCAGTGAGAACAAGCAAGGAAAAAGGTTGTAGGGGTGCTATTATGAGCAGTTTATGCTTCAAATTACTTTAGCTATTATTCTTTGGCAAGTGTGTGTGTGGGTAATGGGTTTAAACTAATAGTATCACGTCAAACTTAGTACAAGCAATAACAAACCATCTGCAGGTGATTAATATTAAAACTTCTCCACGTTCCCTCCTTCAATGTTTGTCAAGTATTATCTCATTTATCAGTATTTTAGGAGTAATCAGCTTCTAAATTATAAAGTGCTGCTCATTCTAATGAGTTTCTCATTTATCAAACAGCCTTTTATGTATCTCCCACCAATATTTCTTCATTTGAGTGCCATAAGTAAGGAAGAAGTGAATATAGCTCTCCTAAAATGGCAAACCTTTAATTTTAGGTTACACCTGGCCATTTGTGGATCGTCTGACAAAAGAATGCGCTGTTGAGTTTTGTCCTTGATTGGGTTCATGTGGCACTGTGTTATTGTCTCACCTTTTCTGCCACTCTACACAGCATAAAGTCCAGCAAGAGAAAATTCTCTCCTAAAAAGCAGACATGCACAACCCCCTGTCTCAACAAGTCATTAAGTCCTTGCACAGCAAGGCCTCAGCCATCGATTCCAGACTGCCTTTTGTCAGCTGTGATTTTTAAACCCATTTCTCACATTTCATCTAAAATATAGAGGACAGTGTGTGGATACTGGTCATTAAAAGAAAGGATAGAATAAAAACAAATACATTTAGTCAAATGTAAACTAGAAAACAAAAGATTAACAAGTTTGGGATTTTGACCTCCAGTGATGAGGAAATGGGATTAATTCAGTGCAAAGGTTAGTGTGGTGACAATTGTTAAAAGAGGACATGACCCCAGGATATAAGGAGTGCCAGGATGGGGTTATGGGTCAGAGAACGGACGCTTCAGGGTAATGAGGTCAGGCAGTGATGCATTACTGTAATAGATGATGCAAATTGTTCTTTGAGAATTAATGGAAACCAACCAACACCATATTCATCATTCACAAGCTGTACTGTGTTGCTCTGTTTCCCTTTAACCTTTGCTATTGGAACCAGAGAAGCTATTACAATATGAAAATTGTTTTAAACTGCCTTTCTTAAGGTTAACTTTATACCCTTAGGATCATTACAATTCTCCACAATTAGCATCACACCAGCTCTCGTAATGTAGCTGTTCACACCATTACTTGTTGGAAGAGAAACTACCATCACTGATTACTGGCAATCTGTGGCACTTTTACAAATGCATGGAGTCAAAGAATAATGCTAAAAGAGGTTTTTACTCCTGTCAATCAAGCTTTAATTCGTTTCAGTCACTTATTTGACTTGAAAGAAACCCTTATGGGGTCTTATAAAAGAAATGACATGAATACCAGAGAAGCATAAAGATTATTTTCTGACCTCTCACCTTCTTGAAATGACCTCAATCACAGCAGAGTCTGAAGTGTTTCTCAGGTAATCATGAGTCATTACGGCTATTAGCAGAGGATGGGATGGAGCAGAGGAGAGGGACATGTTGCTGTTTTGAGTAAATTTTTCTTCAGTAAACTGGAAATGTAAAAGGAGTGTAATGTTTTTCCATAATGTGACAGCTTGGTTCAGACACACTTTTCATTTCTGACATGACACATAGCTGCTGAGTGGTACAAACCTATTATAATGTGTGGGAAACTTTTTAAAAATAGTTTTTAGTTAGTCATTACCAGCTCTAAAAACCTAAAAAAATAGCTATGAATTATTAAAATAAATGTACAATACAGGGCAGAGCTTGGATGGATTAGAGTTCTGGGTGCAGACAAAAGAAAAAAAAAAACATTGTGTCTAACAAACACTCTTCTCTGCAGTACAGTCCAGCCTTTGTTATGATATCTGAAATCTTCATCTCAACTAAAGATAAAATGCATTGTGCTTGGGAGCATATTTGCATGAGTAGTGAAGAATAAAACTGTGACCTGAGGACCCTTAGACTGATGAAAGCGCAGGGGTTTCTGTGAGGACAGTCAGACCAAATAAAAGGCTGCAATGAGAAACCGGTTGATCAGACAACTAGACTGGCAATTATCTCCACTACAGGCCAATCAGACACCATGTGCGGAGGCAAGGAGGCTGCAATCAATCTCCACTGCTTGTAATGAGCAACATATTTTTCTCTGCCAGTGAAAAGATAATCAGTACCCGAACAGATGGGTCAACAGGTCGCCTCTACAAGGATGTACCAAAACAAATACCACAAATCTTTATCAGCCAAAACAGCTTTATGACTGAATCCTCAAACAAGGTTACCTTCAGTCCAGCAATGGTGTTGCATGAGAGATCTTTAGCCTCCAGTTCCAGCAGTTTTCTTATCTACTTTAAAGCAAACACTCATTTTAATAAATGAGCAGCAAGACTATGATTTTTTCTTTTCTGTTTTTCAAAGTAAAAGGAACATCTGTTTTGCACCTGTGATAAGAATGAGTGCTTTTGTTAATGTCTAATGCATTTTTAGATTACAGCTGAATTAATAAATGCACTAACTAAATTCCCAGCCAAATCTTCACATTTCGAAGCAGAAAGCATTGCTTTTAAAATCAACCCGAGGGAGAAAGCATTCAAGGGAATACATTAAAGACATGTTGAAAATGAGTGTTTTGGTTCACTTATTATTCATACCAGTGCCTTTTGAAGTATGGTTGTGTTCTGTGCTAGGCTACATTATTCAATACATTGGTTCATTATAGGAACGGAATGTACAGTATAGAGTACAATAAGCTTATACCAGCTGCTCCTTATAAGTGGCTTGTATAATTAGAAGTCATGTAAACCTTCCATACATTTTATTTCACCCTGAAAGGTCTGCAAAAGCTTTGCATCCCCTAAAAGCAAAGATTGATTGAGACCAAGCAAGCAGATTTGGTATGTAGGAAATTTGAAACACTGTTAGTACCCAGTACTGATAAAAGAAAATTGAAGCCACTGCAGAGAGCATGTGTTTGTATTGGCATAGTGAAAGTTCTGAATAACCCTTGCAAGCTAACGACTTTTTTATCTATCAAGCTAGCTACTGTTTTTGTTTTTTTTTTTTTTTTTGGACTCTGTCTGAGAGCTCAGTCTGATTGAGGCTTGATATTAAATTTCATTGTAAGCAGTTATTTTTTTTCAAACTTAAACAATGCAGACTTTAAATGAGTGCAGGCAAAAATCTTGGTGTATAGTAGTACTGCTTGTTTAATCTCGACCGATGCAGCGTTCAGGACTGTTAACATCGACCACTCTAACTTTCAGAATGGTTACTAATGACTGCTGCAGCTTGCAGAATTATTAAAGGAATAGTACACCCACAGATTGTTGTAACTTTATTTTCCACTTACCCTCATGGTGAGCAAGACTGGAGCACTTTTTTAATATCTCAAATGCAGCCGGCAATCAGGAAGGCTTCTCGTTTCCCCCCAACTTTCATATAATGGAGTTTGCCATGGCCCAAGCCAAAAAGGCCCATAAAAGTCCATAAAAACTTGTCAATATTCCTCCATACTGCTCGTCCAATGTAATCCAAGTGTCCTGAGTGGGTAGCATCCAGAATTTACTTGAAACGACATCATTTAGTATATTTTTAGAGCCTAAACAGTTTCGCGAATGCGCAAATTCGCATTCATGAAACTACAGAAGCCTCAGCGTTCAGAGCCTACTCTGCCGATAATGCAAGCATAGAAAGAAATTTGCTGTTTACATTGTGCTAAGAGCGCCAGAACAAGAGGGTCCAAGAGGGGTTGGATATTGCTTTAGAAAAAAAGAAAGAAAGAGAACCCGCGATCTCGTCTGCTGCGGCTTCCGTAGCCTTCTGCTCTTGGTGCAGGACAAAGGGGCTGGACCCTGCCACCTGCCCACTGCACGATGTGCTGCGGTACCTGCAGCACCTGTTGGATGCAGGCAGGGCGGCCTCAACCGTGAAGGTTCACATGGCTGCCATCTCAGCCAGCCACTGCTATGTGGATGGCAAGCCTCTAGGGGCACACCACTGGGTGGCCCAGTTTCTGTGTGGGGCCAGGTGACTCCACCCACCAGGGAAGTTGGTGGCCACATGGGGCCTGCTGCTGGTTCTGTGCAAACCACCATTCAAACCAATGGCACAGGCGGCTCTGAAGGAGACGTTGCTGAAAACGCCCCCAGCCCCCCCCCTCCAAAACATCTTTTACAAGATCATTTATTCGCTTGTTTGTTGACTCCATGGCCTAGTCCACACAGAGCTGAAGCCGGTTTAGGTGTGAAACCGATAGCAGAAATCCGGGCAAAGGTTTCATGATCCCCATGAAACCGCTGTAGCACATCATACAAGGCTGTGGGTGGCGTGTAACACTCAAAACCTAGAACAAGACACAGCGCATGCACAAATAAAGACTCACCGCATGTCGCTGGAAATCAACAAAGGAAGAGCAGAAAGGTAAAGATGGCTGAGGATTTACGAGGCAAACGCTAAAGTTTTCTACACAGTTGAAAACAGTCGCTCACCGATGCCATTGCTGTTTTTTTTTTCAATGAAAAATAACAGCAATGAAACACAAACCTGTCAAGGTTTCAAACCTTTACACCTTGGAACCTGGTTTCAGAGATGACCGGTTTCAGGAGGCTAATCCCTGGTTTTGTGAGGATGATAGGGCAGATTTCTTAAATTTTTTGGTGGTTTAGCTGTAATTCAGCACCGTGTTGACGGCCCCCATGACTACTGTGAGAAAAGTTTTAAAGTTCTCTCCTTAAAGGTCTAACATGTCCTTGTAGAAGAGCTTTTGCTGGTCAAGTAACTCCCGTAGAGTGTTTAGAAAGATAAACCCCTCATCCAAAGCAGTTTTAACAATGGGATCTCCATTTACTTCCCCTCCCGACTTTACACGAGGCATGGCTCAACTGCTAGCACTAAAGGCCTCAGAAGCAAATAGCAGCAATGCAGCAGAGTGAATTACCAGTGATGGTGGCCTCTGCTGCAAAGTGAAGAAGGCTTCTGCTGCCAGCCAGGTGGTGGAAGCTTCTGGTACCTGGTGGTAGAGGCTTCTGGTGGCTGATGGTGGAGGCCTCTGGTGCCCTTAAAGGTGCCATGACATCAAATTTCACTTTTCTGGGGTTTTCGGTGTATAATATGATCTGTTGTGCACTGATGAGGCCATGTGAATGTCCAGAGTGAGAATCAAAGTTCCTGTTTATGGTCTGTCAGCTTTGTCTCTCTGCTCAGAAACAGTTGAATCAGACAGCAGGCTATCATTCTACGTAGTTCTATCATTCTACGTAATTTAATTGCTCCAATAAGAGCACACTATCAAGTAAACAGCGCCCCCCCTCTCTCTCTCTCCTAACGGTTTATGCACCGTCCGCTCCCCCCCCCCCTCCCTGTCTGATTCAGCTTCGTGTATGTAGCTAGTAGTAACTTCTGTGCAGTCAGGTCTGGATTTTCAAACAAATGGATTTAAAAGAAAACTTCTGCAGCAACACTGAGGGAGGGGGCCACAACCTTGTCATTACCTGTAAGTTTATTTATTTTCTAAATGCTGTCTTGTCTGATAAACATAGCTCACACTGTCTGAAGTGCCCATGTTGCTAGCAGTTAGCCTTTAGCAAACTCCGACCGCAGGTTGACCTAGATTCTCCAAATAAGGTCATAGCCAAATAAGGTGTAGCCAATCAAAATGAAGTCAACGTGGTCTCCGGGTAAAGTTCCATATCATCACCGGACCCAACTGTATTACTGAGGAAGTGAGGTCTGGCGTTTCAAAACAATACTCCGCTGTAAAAAATGCCGTTTTTTTCTTCGGAGTATTTACATATAAAGTAATGCCAACAACATAAACTAGTTTTTAACTGCTATGTCATCACTCCTTTAAGACTTTGTCAATCCAAACAGGCCTAGTCACTTGCTTAAGCCTGGTCCAAACTACACGAATTTAGCCCGATTTTGGCCCGACGGAGGCGTCGCAGACAGTTGCTCACTGTCGTGCACGATTCTGCGTCGTCGGGTCGCAGGACGTCGTGTCTTCGCTCCGTGTAATGTGACACAATCAGCGATTGGCGATTTGGCGTCTGCGACGCTCCACGACCACGACGCAGAAAGACTGGCGTGTCAGAATTTTTTGGTTTTGTCCGTGTAGTGTGACACGTCCCACGACATGTCCCTTCATATTGACCAATAGGAGGACAGTGCGCCTTTCGCCTCTACCAGAGTGACGCTCAGGTCGCAGGTACACAAACAACAGTGGAGGAAAGAAGGAGAGACGCAGTCCCGCTCCGGTGGAGCAGCCGAGAGATTTATGGAGCTGTGGCATCAGTTTACTCCAGAAAAAAAAGAAAAGAAAAGCAAGACTGGGTGTGCCAAATTTATTTTCAACAGTGTTAAACCTCCACGAACATTCAAAAGGGTGTATCTCTCTTGAATAAAACATTACTTTATTAACTCGAAACATAACCACACGATATGTGTGTTATCAGTAATAGTAATAGTCAACAGTAGTTTACAGCAGGTCCAAACGTGCACGAATGTGACGCTCTCAAATAAATCAATGACAAAATCACAGAAAAATCACTTTGTTTAAATAAAAACACCGCAACATAACAGACATTGCGCTCAATGAGATGAGCAAATATGACACCCATGCGCGCTCGTGCACTCAGCCGTAACTATCCACTTTACGCGTGATCATCAAAGCTAATTAACCATCTGAACACACCTTCTGGGTGCAGAATAGACACAGCGATGCTGCTGTGCACTGCGCAGCTCTCAGTTTATCATGCGTGTGTGATTTCATGTGGTTGCCATGGTTTCCAGCGTGCGCTCTGAACTGATGGAGTTCAGTGAATGACGTGAGGACGCACCCGTATGCGTTCGTATAGAACAACACACTTTATTTCACTTTATGCCAGTTTTTTAAAAGTAGCGTCACTGGGTCGGCTGGACTTTGGTCTCGTGGCAGCAGACTGTGGTCAGACTGATGGTTCTGGCTTCGCTTGGCACTGGGCGTCCTGCGCGCGGTGCGTGATGCACCTGGTGGAAGCAACGGCGCCGATCGGAGCCCAGTTTCTCTCTTTCAAAGCTGTTTTTCAAAGATGAGCAGCGAGTCTTTCTGTGCGCATCATGGATTTAATCCTGTTTAGTTACAACTGAAAACCCGCTCCACAGAACAACTGGAACAGGCAGAATACACACAAACAGGTCATGTTGGTCACAATAATGGAGGGAACTGATGTCTCCGTCCACTTTCCATTTCATAAGTGACCCCAACAGTCAATTCAGAGACTCCAAACCAAGTGACTGATTGACAGCTGCTTGTCCCGCCTCCCGTTTCGTGTTGTCTTTTGCGACACCCCGCGACGATCAGACGGTTGTCTGTCTGGTGCAATCCTTGTAGTGTGACCACTCGCGAGTAACACGACACCGTACGATTTTATGACACAATTTCTGTTAATGTGACATATGACCATCGTGAACGACGGAAAAAGTCGTGTAGTTTGATCCTGGCTTTAGGCTGAATCACTCACCACAGAGGACTAGGCCGATGTGGTGGAAATCCAACAAATATCAAAGAAACAAAAAAGCATCCACAGCTTTTGGCTGCCAGTCAACTTTTTATCATTCAAACTCAAAGAGATGCAAAAGATTAACACAATCGATACCTTTAAAAATTGAATTAAACAACTTGAAATGCTGCTGCTCAATACTGCTGCTGTTAGGAGACTGAAAGGAATGCTGGGATATCAGTGATGATGATGAAGAAGGCCTGATTGCAAACCGGAGTCCGCAGCCGAACACGCGTGCACAACGGGAAGAATTATAAACTGGAATCATCACAAACATCAGATTCCCTCAGAGATAAAAGACACGAACATGATGAGAAATGTTTATTAGAAACTACGTGTTTCTTCGTGGTGGCTGGAAGCCATTATAAGCTCCTGAGGAGGAGACGGAGCTGCAGGGAGATTTTCTATCCGTTCGGTCGGCACATTCCTGCAGAAATGAAATCCATCCAAAAGCTTTTCAGTGGGGACGACAAAAAGATTGCTGTTGTCCTTCGTACGCCAGGTACAGAGCAGTTCTGATGCGAACAGGACGCCATGATGTCGGTTTGCTGTCGTAGGTCTGGGAGGGAGGGACTTGGACAGTGTAGTTCGGGGGACAGGGGTAATTGGCTGGAAGTCATGGCGTCACAAGCTGCACTAGGAGTAAAATATGCCGAACTGCCAATCAGCCCATTTGTGAATGCTAACTTCGCCATGTAGGCAGACGCACCCAGGGAAAAAGGAAACGTGAATCTATAATGTAAGCCCTTCGGGGACATATGCAGGCAAATGTGGAGACTTTAAACAATTGATCTAACTTTCTGAAATGGAAAACAAACTGATTATCCACTTTTTTTCCCTTTATCTCTGGTGTCAAATGCAAAATGCTTCCCTTATATTGTCAAAATATTTTTAAGGCTAATTCTTTAAGGTTAATTCTGTCTTGCATCCCATCTTTTTTTCTCTGAGATCTCTCCAGCCAGTGAAACTCAGTCCGATATTGACCCTCTTCTTATCTCTTACTTTGTCACTTTCTCTTAGTTTTCCTCACTTCCTAAAATTTTGACAGGTTTCTTTGTTGAATCAGCTATCCTTCAGGTCCAAAACGCCAAGAGTGTTTATCTAATGCCTGGAGTGTGACACATAATCACAAAGAAAATGCAGTTACATTGTGCCCTGGACTGGAACACAAAGTAGTGAAGTGTACTTTCCAGCCCAGGGATGCTGCAGGACAATAATAGCCTAAGATATGCATACAAAGCATCAGTGTGCCATCAAAACAAGTCAGAACCACAGAGGATTAAGGTTAGAAATTTATGTAGTGTTGCTTTTTATGGGTTAATGTAAGAATATGATAAATAAAACAACAGAAATACCAGGGATACAATACAATATCATGCATGAACGAAACATTTTTCCACATGCCGTTCTGGAAAACTTGTCTGGATTCTGACTAGATTTGTGTTTTTTACATATGAAATCCAGAACGGGACACTGCTCATGTTCAGCAGCTTTCTCTCCACAGTGAGATCTTGTTCTCTTTTTGTTGAAGGACCCTTCTCCTTTAAGGTGAGCTGATGAATAAAATGCCTTCTTCTTAAACCAGAAAGAACTGGTTCCAAATACTTACTATACAATGAGCCCATCAGAAAATCAATCTTTATTCAAGCGTGACCCTCTGCCACCTCCCTCCTCAAAAAACATCTCAACACAGAAAAATACATTTAGCTGCATCTCATAGAGACAGTTTGACAGAAATGTTTGTAGCAAGAAGCCTCTCTGCAGGTCACACTTACTCCTGCAGCCTTGATCAGTAAACCTGAACAGAGACAGCATATTCGTTTCTGTCTACCATCAACATACAGCACACTGGTCAAACACACTTGATGTGGGCTCTTTGTCATATTTCTATTGAGAGTAGAGCTCCCAGGTCAAATCATACCGAAGTGATTTTTTTTTTTTTTTTTTGTGTGTGAAGACGGCAGAAGATTCGTCTGTGCACACACATCCACGCGCTCACAGGTGCCCACATCATTATTGCATGGCTCCACAGTATGAGGCTATTTCAGTGACAGATCTCCGCTTAGAGCTTCTCTGTCATCAGCTCTGTCATATTGCATGGTTGCTATGACAACCACAGCATGATGTCAAGAAATGAAGCTTTTAGAAAAAAAAATGAGGTTCCCAGCACCCTACTAGCTTTAAATGACACAGTGCTTTGAGAAACACATGGCACACATTTCACATACATGTGAACGGTCTTAATTCATGGAAATATGGTTAGTCCAATAATCTCTGACAGGCTGATTTGTCTTTAACAAGCAGTGAAAGTGTTGTAAAATGCTTTTGACAGTATTATGACTTTCACTGTTGGTATGTACCAATAAAAAACCTACACTCTGACCTTCTGTGCTTTTATTCCCCCCCATATCCAGCGTGGCTGTAAAAACACGGCTTGATATTGGATCATAAACTACTGACAAGGCTGCTGCTGGATTAGAAAAAAAATGGCAATTTTGTGAGGTAAAAATAAGCTGTAAACATCGAAGGTAGACATCCACTGTCTTTGTTAAAACCAGTGTCAAGACCAGGTCATGCTACTATAGAACGTTTCTTCTTTTTTTTTATTCAGCTGTCATTGCTGTGATGATTAAATTCACTCTCAGGGACATCAGTGAAAAATTTTCCGTTTTGAAGATCTACAAAAAATTATGCAAACTAACCAATTAGCATGTTATCTTGGCAGGGCTGCCTTGAAAAAGACAGAGTGGGAATTGAACATAGAGAAAGCTATTATAACTGCTCCATGAAAGGGCATTTTTATTTATAAAGGAGAGGAGTTATCACGTATTATACTTTTAAAGGTTTAGTTTGACTTTAGTTTCTTTTGTTGGTTTACTTGCCATCAAGATTATCCAAAAACTAGCTGGCCAAAGTTCAAGAAAAACTGGGTGAAGGGAAGCCATTAAATATTGGTGAAGATCCAAAGCCCTTTCATTTGAAATTACAAGAAGGAGCATTTCTATCCGATGGAGGACTTTTCTGTCCTCAGGTTTAGGTCAAGAGAATAGATTTTAGCGCAAAATTTTTATTTAATCCATTAAAACCATTTTTTACATTATAAAAAAAAAGCTTTTAACACCTGCTAACAACCAAAAATACTGTGCTGTAGATTCAGGTTTTTCTTTTGTCTTTTTTTTTTACCCATGGGCTGGGCTCAGCACCAGATTGACCACCACAACATCTGGGCATTCATGCTAACTTGAAGATGCTGCGATCTGGGTAACAAAAAAAGAGAGCTGAGAACTTACTCCGTTCTCAGATACAGCATGTTATTACCTGAGATGGTACAGCCTATTATACATTGCTTTTTGTTGCAATGGTTGCAGGCTTGTCTCCTGGGAGGTATACTGTAATAATTAGTGAATACAACTTAAGTTCTGGCTATATGTAGGTCTAGCAGGACCAAGTTAAACATTTCAGTGATAGTAAAGGACTTATTTTACTTGTTTTAGCAAGAGTATAATTTGTTTGCTTTTAAAAGAAACAGAAGCTTGTCTAAATATGCTAATTTTATTTAAAAACACACATGTATGTGATTTGGTCATTGTTAAAAAGGGCTCCTGTACAATCCTCATTAGCGTTGTAAAGACTGAGGCCATCTGATCCTGCTATCCCTTTGACCTCTGGGGTCATAACAGAGCTGGTGTTATAGCTTTGTGCATGTTATAAACCGTCCATGTTCAGTCTGCTTTAAACCATGAAGAATCCACCAATAACCTACATGTCAATATTTAACAGATGGCTCATAATGTATCTTTAAAAACAGGCTTAACTTTTTTTTTTCTTTTGTAAATGAATAAATAAATGATCATTTTAGTGTATTTTTCTTGTACGTCATATAAAACCTGTATTTAAGATCTGCCTTTGTTGGAAACAAACTTTTTGCTGTATTTTTGTTCTTTTCTTTTCTTTTCTTTTTTTCTTTTTTAAAAAAGCTATAAATGGACATAAAATGATTGCGATGGGTCTTTTTTTTTTCAATATGGCCATCAAGGGGACAATTAATATTTTATTGGTTACTTTTGACAAAGACTAAGACCAGCATCGCCCTAAAGGCACACCCAGTCAATCAAGCAATCAATCATATTTATTTGTGTGTGTGTGTGTGACATTCATTTTGAAGGCATAACAACAATGAAAAAAAAAGTGCTCTGACTATCTATCAAGATTAAGCATTCATCTAAACATTACAACCTAGAATATCAGTAGATTTCTATCGCTGCATCTAAATATGGTATTACAGTTTAGTCAAAAGCTATTTTCACTCAGGCTTTGGGGTCCTAAATATACAGGAGAAGATGCATTTAAAAAACTCAAATGTCTCCAACATTTGCACTGGACTTTTCTACCCTGGAACAAAGTAAAATCTAATCATGCAAAATGTGAATACATTTGAAAATATTCCACAGCATTTTTCTGTCAGGTTGAGCATGTTTCATTATTATAAATTTGCCCTTTCCAACATATAAACACATGCAGCACTCACACCAACACAATATGGAGCCTCATCTGCTGTTTCAATGTATTGTAAAAAAAACAAAGCAAAACAGCAGTTTCCCCGGTTTAATTTCTGAATGTCATGCTGCTTTCTGTGCATCAGATTTCTGATGTGTGAAAATGGCTTAATACGGGGGTATTTAGATTTATCTGCTGACATTATTATGCTCAAGCTGTAGAAACAACAGTCTCACAGTAGTCTCAATCATTTACGTGACTTTTGCTGAGAGGCTTTAACAGTGGCATACTGTTACTCCCTGAAGGCACAATTAGTTTAACAGTGAGGAGAAACTATTACATCGTTTAAAGTGCATCAAATCAACATAGTTAATATAAAATCCAGTTTCATTTATGAATTCATTCACCCATCATCCCTGAAATGAATCTTTTGAGCAGAACAAAAATATTCTGATAATCTTGTCTTTCTGATAATGAAAAACTTAGCTGCGGTTAAAACACCAGATTATTTACCTTCATAATGATATGCGGACATAAGCAGGCAGCTACATAACAGCTTTGTGATAGGGCTGCAGCTATCGATTATTTTTGTAACCGAGTAATCTAGCGATTCTTCTGACGATTAATCGAGTAATCGGATAAATTGGACATTTTGCAAGTTAGTTAAATTTCACAACTTAAATTGATTGTAAGAGCTAGAATTTCTAGCTTTCAGAGTTCCTGAGTGCAGAGTTTGCCCTGAACACAGCACTGACGCCCACCCCTGGTCCTCTGCCAAAAACGTCTTTGTTGCTTTCACATCTGCACATTTAATTCTGAGCTTTACTGAAATGGAAACAATTGGCCGTTCATTAGAGGACCTAAATACATATTCAAGTCCACAACACTTGCAGTATAAATGTATTAACAAGAAAGGATGATCAGGACCTGCTGAACCAACTCCCAGCAGCTTAAAAAAAAAAAATTTATTTATTGTTATGAAAATTTAAAAAAAAACAGAAGCTCTCTCTGTGTGACGAGAAGCCCCGCCCCTCAGTGATCAGAGAGCAGCGCTTCATGGCGCTGTGGAAAAAACTGCACCCATCGGCCACTATCGGAGCCAAGTTCAGCCGATACCGATAGTTTGTAAAACGTCCTATCGGCGCCGATTAATCGGCCAAACCGATTAATCTGTTGACCTCTAGAATAAATAATTCTAAATTAAATCATTCTGAATTAGATTATTTTCTTTCGTGTTTACATTGAAATAATAATTCCGACTTAAGATTTACCTGGAAAACATGTTTGTCTAATTTCGCTTTAGAGCTAGAGAGTTCTGATTGGACAGACAGTGGACGTGACTTATGTCGTTTACGTCTACGCGGGAGTAAAAAATGGCTACGACATAAAAACCACATAATAACAGATTTTCTCTGGATTTTGAATGTACCCCTACATTATAGGATTTTAATTTTGCAGCAGGCCGGTTCTTTTATAACGCACATCATTACTTGTACAGTTGGCCAAATATGGGTAGATGTTTGTGTTTGTGCAGCAGAAAATTCTCACTGATCTGCATTCCTTGGGATTTTCCAAGCTACAATCTGCACCTTTGTGAACATATTGACTGGAAAGGCCAACTGCTGCCAGTTAGCAAAAACACACCAGTAGCCCAGAATCAATAGGATGTGCTTATTTGCTACTGGGACTCAGACCCCTGTTGTTGTGAATATAACATACAATACACAAAGCATTCAGATGTAAAGTCCTACTTGTAAAGGAATTACTGGTGAGAAAACATGTCTGTGACTATGTTTAAAGACATGACTCTCATTCTTGTTTATGGCCACGATGTCGATGACAGATGCAAATGTTTAAAATCAAGTTTAGAAAAAGAATGTCATCTCATCATATGTCACTATTGTGCCTTTTCTAACCAGATGGAGGTATTGTTTCCGAGCCTTTTTACTCTGACCACACCACATACTGACATAAGCAGCACCTCAATATACAGGCATAAGGAGGATCAGGGAGACAATGGCTGCTCCTTATCTTCCCTGCAGGCAGTAGCTTGTCTTGCAGTCAGGATTAAATGGGAGAAGTGGCTCCAGCAGCTGGAAGCAGGAACTGAGACGGCACGCAGGAACATGAACCGCACTTTTGAGTTCAGCGGCGTATGACTAATCTTTGGTCTTCTGACCAAACATGCTCTGTCTTTTGCATTGCTTTATCACCACGTGCGGGGGCCCAGATTAAGGCCACATTAATTTACAACACGGGAGCCATCTTAAACCCAGCCAGTATGCTGATAAAAATCCAAAGGTCCGTGCTCCGCCAGGGAGGCTATGCATGTAAAACATGGAGACGACAAAGAGTGGGAGGCTGAAAAATATTTTTCATGAGAGAAATCTTGTGTCTCTAGTCATAGAAAATTATCAGCAGAATTACCATAATTATGGCAAGTGATTTACAGCTGCATTAGCATAACTCCAACATTATCTATACAGCACTTTTTAAATGCAGGTTCAATCCAAAGTGCTTTTACAGAGCTATAAGCAACGTAAAGACATAAGAAAATGAAAAAACAAGAGCAGTTGCTGCTCTAGATTTCAGCTGACAAAAATCAGTCAAAATCCATTTCTGGAAATAAAAAAACTCATTTCTCCATATGTCAGTGAAGACAGAGGTTGAATGGTTGCTGCCACTGCCAGAAAATGGTGTATTTCCTCATGAAGGATCTTTTCAAGCCCAGACTGAACAAGTGATAAGCATCAAAAACGCTGCAGAATGGGAAAACCTCCAGGCTAACAGAAGGAGAAAAACAAAATATAGAAATGAAGATGGTGAGCAATGCAAATTAAGATCTAAAGGCAAAAAATTTCCCTCAATTAATGGTTCAATCAAAGTCATTTTCCCTGTGAAACAAGAAATACTAAGGCCTGATTAAAAATTGCTTTAATCAAAGATAGAGGAATGATGTGATATGATTACTATTGTTTATTAATGACAGCAAATACCATAAAGTAGAGCAAAGATAATCAAAGGATGTTTTTTTCTAAATTAAATTCTGCCAGTTTTCTTTAAATATCTGAAGCCCCTCAAATGAATGCAGGATTTATTGAAACACATTCATCTATGGTGCATTTTTTTCCCCCATTTATTCACACCTTTTGTGTTGTATTGAGTGACCTAGTAACAGTATAGTATCAGCATGCTTGGCCAAGCATAGCTCCAGTCCTTATCCATAAAGCCTAGGGATGATGTGTCCTTGTGCCTCTCCATCTGCCTTTGAAGTTTCAGGTCAAGTCTGTGTATGGAAGTCCGTGAGTGTGCATGTGTGCATGGAGCACGCTGGCCTTGTGCCCCTCTGTAATCCTGTTAAGCACCTGGACAATAGGGGAACAGCTGGCTTGGCCTCCCCGTGCTCAGCAGCATGGAGTGGAGGAGAGGAGCGCTGCACTGAGATGGAGAAACAAGTAGGACATCAATACAATAGACCCATCTAGCTACCCTTGGATCTATTTTCTATCTTATCTTCTGTGTTGTCTGTCTTATAGCTTCCTCTCCATCTCCCTCAGGTCACCAGGGGTGCTCTCATTGCCCTGGTGTTCCATCCATCCTTATGGTTCAATACTGGCACAGATGTTGTGGAAAGTTTAAGGGGCCCGCTTGTGCCATTAGTCCAGCAGCAGGGCCTGGGAGCAGCAGGGGAAGACTTCTCTAATCAGTTTTATTGGAGCATTGCTATTGGGTTAACACAACAGGGTCAGACCCAGTGTAAATGTGTTTGTGAGCACACAGGGGGAATCTGTGTATGTTGGTACCCTTGGGCAACAAAAAACACAGTAATGTGTCTTTGTGTTTTTTTGTTTTTTTTTTTTTTTCCTCCATACACGTTGTTCAGGGCAAACCTGAGTCTCAGCTGTGAGGCAGACGAGCTCCAGTTGGTTTAGATGCAGCAATCGAATGATTGCATGAGATCATATCCTGTAATATTTGCATGCTTTTTCTGTGTATACTTTGTTTGCTGTGTATATTTTTTTAGAATGATTTTTACGCATCCTTTATAAAAATGAGGAAAAAAGCTTTAATGTCTTTCTATGAGGTTAAGAAAACTTAATGTGAAATGTGTCTCACTCATCCTCAAAATGATCCCTCTCATTAAAAAATGCTTAATTTACAAAAGTAATTCATAAAACAAGAAAATAAAAAGTGAAAATAAAAAAAAATACTAAATTATAATTTAGAGAAAAAGTTTTGCTTTTGAATTGTAGTTGAAAAGAATAATAATAAAAAAAACTGTCCCAGGTAAACCAGTAGGTCTATTAGTAATAAGATTCATATAATGCTGTATAAATTCTCTGTCAGTTTCTTCTTGACTATCTAACCAAACAGGGGCAGTATTGCAATCTAACGCTCGTTTCCCACTAACCTAAA
This sequence comes from Atherinomorus stipes, assembly GCA_023101725.1. Taxonomy (NCBI): domain Eukaryota; kingdom Metazoa; phylum Chordata; class Actinopteri; order Atheriniformes; family Atherinidae; genus Atherinomorus; species Atherinomorus stipes. The sequence goes on from JALJCO010005766.1 coordinate 226,436, forward strand.
CTTACTTGGAAAAGGAAAGAAGTCATTGATGACTACCATGCCATCCCTCTCTTGGATTTTATGTATTGTTTCCCTTTTTAAATTCTCATTTTAGTGGGTTTTTATTTCCTGAGTGATTTTATTGGTTATATTATTCAACAGTCATGTTTGGTGCTTGCTGGATGTGATTTATTTTATTTTTTCTTTATTCTATTGTTCAGTGTTGTAATGTTTATGAGGACCTATCTGCAAACAAAATTTCCCATTTTGGACAATAAAATGGGACTTAAAAAAAAGTACCTTTTCAGTCTTGGAGTCTATGTATTCAGTTAAAGAAAGCAGAGTGTACTATGGCCAGCAAGTGCTAATCAACAGCTGGCACCAAAGGGCAGGAGGCAATGCCACTAACCTGGTTACCCACTTTCACAGCTGTCATCCTGCAGATTTCACTTGCAGTTTGCTATTCCTGAAATAGAAATGGTTACATTAAAGAATTTGGTTTTTTGTAAAGGCTAACTGATGATGCTGTTGAATTTTATAGCATTATGCCTGCACTGGTTACTTCAGTCTCAAAGAACTGATAAGGAACCAGAGATTCAAGTTGGCGAAATTAGGCCTTTGCATTTCAGGATAAAGCCTTCACTAAATCATTGGTTGACGTCATAGCTGATGATATAACTAAAACATCACAATTATGGTAACTTGGACCTCTTTGGAGATCATTAGCTTACTGTAACAAAAGACCAAAATGTGAATAGAAATCAAACAAAGAATGAACTGATTACATTTTATATTTTAAATATAAGAACATTGTTAAAAAAAACAAACAAAAAAAAACTTTTGGCCATGGTTAAAGGCAGGGTGGATGATATTTTCCAGGAGCATTTTTTACTCTATTGCTTAAAGTCTTCTTCACACCCTGATTGCAGCCAATTAGTTAAGTGTTCTGACACACACACACACAAAAAAAAAAAACTCACCTGTGGAATGGACAGGACTGGAAATCCAATGAAATGAACTTCATTGGATGGGGCTGCTAATGGCCTGTGCTGATTGATTGAATGATTATGTCCATCAAACTTGACTGCTGTTTGTCGCCCTCCCACCTTGTTCCAGTGCAGACGAACCGAGACGAACATGGCTGCTCGCTGCTCTTATCTATGCTGCTGTTTGCTCTTAAAAAGAAAAAACAGATGTGAATCAACTCATGGAGGTGTTGGTGTTTGCAGTGAGGATGTTTTACGCCACAGAAGAAGTTGGAGGTGAGATAATTATCACTTATAGGAAACGTGGTTCCTCTGCTGTTTACTTGGAAACTAACAAGCTAGCCACTCAGCTGTTCTCGGTTATGTTCGCCGACAACCATCGGCGCACGTGTTCCTGTGCTCTGGAGGCGTGGTTTTGGGGTGTGTGTATTTTTTTCAAATGTAGCTTGCTCAAACCGTTTTTCCAGGATCCCCTACCCTGCTTTTAATAAAATATTCTGACAGTTTTAGACGACTGATCACAAAATATAACTCCTTTCTAAGCTGCTTTGCTGAAAAGAGCAACTTAATTTTTTAGTGGATGAGCTGGATTATTTCTTTGGAATTAAGGAATAGTTGGAGAATTTTGCATGAAAGCAAAACCTACAATTTTTAAATCTTTTACAAGATTCTTAAGGAATACAACACCCACAGAATGATGTGGGAGATGGGGGGGGGGGGACTGCTGACTTTCATATATTGGGGTGACCGGCGCTCAAACCAAAAAGGTCCTTAAAAATCCACAAAAACTTGGCGTATTCCTCCATACTGCTCATCCAATGTAATCCAAGTGTCCTGAGTGGGTAGCGTCCATAATTTACTTGAAAGGACGTCACTGCAGCCCTCCAAATGACTCATGGAGGTTTTTCTTTTTTTAAAAATATAGCTTTAAATGAAAATGTTCCATATTCAACCTTTAAGTGAAATTAAAGCCTTTAGGCTGATTTACTGATGCTGCTCAGCAGTCAAAGCCAAGCTGCCGAAGAAAACCTGAATCTGTGTTCCAGTGCCTGAGGATAACTTCACCTTTGCAGGCTACTTGACCCTGCACAACGAACACAGTGTGAGGTCAGGTGGTCAGACGCCAGTTTGGCTGCTGGCTTATCGAGTACAGAGGCTGTCAGTCTCAAATTCCCTCTGCTCACGCTGATTCTTTGCTTGTAGGTTCTTTCATATATTGAATAGTGAATTTAACTGAGCACAGGGTATTACTGTGCATCTGGCTGTGTCTTGGCAGTAGTTCAGGAAGGATCATAAATTGGCCATTTTGCCTTTTTTCTAAACTCCTTTGCTAAACAAAGCGATGAAAAAGAAGGGATTAGTGGCTGATAAGAGATTTCACATATTTAAAGAGTTCCTTGGTTTGTAAAACATCAAACCCCTAATGGCTTCATTATCACTCGTTTTGTGCACATTTGTGTGCATGCAAATGCCTTTATAAATCCTAGTTTATCAAAAGATACATAACTAAGACTGGACTTTAAAACACAGCATGTCTGCAACAATTCACTAATGAGTGATTTTTGTCCAACTGGCAGTCTGCAGATTATGTACAAAAGGTTCCTCTGTGTTTTGCTGAATGGATCCCAGTTTAGCTGCTTTATCGTTTTCTCACTATTGTGGTTTGGCAGCCTTTTGTTTCCCTTAGAACTATGTTAATAATTTGATAATTAAATGACTGGGATCGCTTTGGTTCTTTTTCCTTTTTCTATATTTTTTACAGTCAGTCGTTTTGCTCCAGCAATCAGGATCAGGATACAATAAGTGGAGGAGAGACAGTCATTATGTGGATTTGGATCTGCGCATCAGCCTCCTGCTAAGTAATTAGACAATAATGAATAGTTAAAATGCAATTACTAGAACAAAAAAAAAACAAAAGAAGAACTCTGCTTTTCAATTACCATCATGTACCATTATTTCCCCTCGGCCTTTAGCTTCATGTTGTAAGCAGCACTCTAATTGTGTTTTTACCCAGATGAATGGTTCAGGCTGTTAAATAATGTACGGGTTATGGCTACTGAGAGCTGTCGGTGGGTCACCCTCAGGCTCTTCTCACGCCACTGGCTTTGAGATGCTCGGCTGACTAAACTGGCAGGAGTGCTGCTGTTTTACTGTATATTGATCTTTCTGTACTTACAATGACTTTTAAAAGTCAGAAATGGATGAATATGCCATTTTTTGCAATTGTCCCCTCAGATAAGAGAACAGAAAACTGCAGTGCCATAGCTGAGTTTTTTTTTTTTTCAGTTCTGACACCATTTTGAACATTGACTCATAAATGACAATGCATGAAGGACAGTTTCTGATCATCACAAAAACAAGATGTAAGTCTTGAGGGTGTTTTCTGTCTGGGAATAAGGACTCGCCTCTGCATCCCCTCATGCTGTGTGTCTACATCAGTGTGCTTAAAGGCAACTTTCTCTGTGGGAAAGAGTGGAGAGTTTGCACCAGTAAATCATCTGAATTCTGTGACTGAAGGCACAATTATTGTTCCAGCCCTCTACCCACAATTTTCCCTTCTGTTGTCAAGGATGCTGCAGCTTTTGAACATCTAAGTGAAAGACTTACTCAACTTTCATGTAGTAATATATCAAGGAACTCTTAAGCTTCCTTATTGAAATGTACATTTTTCCATATAGTTCAGGGCTTACAGAGAAAAGTATAAAGTGGCCCTTTTTTTCTCCTAGTCACAGCTATATAGGACATTATGCTAACGAGGGGTTACAGTTTGCCTTTGAAGTGCAACGCTTTCCGTCTCCAGCAAGCTATTTTTGGTTAACCTTTGACGGACTGGCAGGTCCCACTGAAAGACTTAACCGTAATATATGAAATTACCCATGCAGCTGTTTGAAGCCACTTCAACCCCTCTCACCCTAAAGTTAACTACCTGTCAGAGAGTATATTGAGTATGCAACCTTACAGGTATGACACCACTTTATTGCTGTTATTGCCAGTCCTGTTCTCAGACATCGAAGATGTAGTCACATTTTATTTTTGAAAACTTGCATTTTCTGCTCCCAGGGTTCCAAATCCCATATCTCTCAACTCTATGCAGGTCTTTTCAATTTTATATGCGAACATGAACCTGCCCAGCATTTCATTTACACGGGACCAATAAGATGGGATGATGGAAGCAGAGGGAAATTCTGCGTATGATGGGAACTGGGTGTTATGAACAGTAAAATGGGGGCGTTAATGTCTTTTTTCCAAACATTATTGCAGTATTTATGTCTCCTTTTTATTTCAGTGATGGAGGTATTCATGCTGGCTTGAAGACTTTCCATTTTGTGGGAAATTTCATAAGCTTTGCTGTCTTAAAAAGGTCAGACAATGCTCCCAGCATCGGCTCTTGATGATTTGATGTGAAGGTACAGTGGAAGAAAGTACATCATAGTCAACACTTGTTGACTGTTTTGGGAATTTGGGGATCTCTTTGGTCAGGTAGTAGTTTAATCTAGCTCCAGAGTGGCAAAACACCTTTCCACAATTATGTTTCACTGTTAGACCCAGTTGATTATCTCTCCTGTGTCTGTTTTTCCACCATAAATCCAATCTTCTGGCATGTCTCAGCCCACCCCAAGTGTTTGGCCTCATTTGCCTTCCAGCAAAGTAGTTTAGAGATGCTACTCATCATCTGAACCCTTTGCTTGACAGTCTTTTTTTGACATGACTGTTTTTGGGCAGAGTGGCGTCATTTAGCATGTGGGTGTTGGACTGTCTTGCCATGTTTGACCTCTCTAAATGTATAAATCTAAGATTATGGAAGAGTACAGTGGCAGTTTAATATTGGTAATAACATCAACACTCAAAACTGGTGAAAAATGCTTCCACGAACTGAAAAGATGACGGCAAATACCAGAGAAAAGAACTCTGAAGTTAGTTGATGACATCACCTTAAAAAGTCATCTGCAGAGGTTAGTAGAGAGCAGTGACCTCATCATGGGACAAGGCAGAACAAGATTGGTCGGAGAGAAAGGGTTAAGCGTTATCTAGAAGGCTGTACCTGGATCTGCTCTGATACCCTTGACTGAACCATTACAGTCCCTGTACCTGAATGAGTGGTGATAAGGAGGATGATGCATCTGTGCTCTCTGCTCATTGTCTTAGTAGTGACAACTATTCATCATCTAGTGTATCTGCCTTGTGAGTTCATGCTTTACCACAACACGTGTTAGACTGCTCACTGGTAGAAAATGTGCTTTTCATAGAAAAATAACTCCTGGTCCAATGGTTGCTTGTACAAAGAGAATGACTTAGCCAGTGCTGAGGTGCTCTAGACTATACACTGTTAACTGGGCTCATTTTTTTAAAATATCAATCTTTAATTTATTCATTATTTTCTAAAGAAATCTGCTACTTGCATATTTATTCATTTATGACAAGGCTAGTTACAGTTTAGGAAACATTCAACCAGCCTCCAGCCTTGCTCTTGTTTGCAAACATATTCTGTATCAGTTCCGGCAGCATGGGTGGGCAATCAGGGCCCGTGCCCCTGCCCGCCCATAGAGTCAGCACTGCCTGTCCTGGACTAAAAAAAAAGAAAAGAAAAAAGTATCTGTTTATTTTGTTTCTTTGTTTTTAGATTAGCCATCTTCTATCAACCTATAGATGGGTTTCCTGTTTACAAACATTGGTAGTTGCCCACGCAACCAGGGGGCAAAAAGCCTGTGTTTGTACTGCAGTCTACGGCCAAACACGCACTCGTGTCATTCATAAAAAAGTAAAGTAACCTGACGAAACAAGCATAGATCATTGTGTTTTAAATTATATTCTATAAATCTATATTTTGATGACAAATAAAAAATACTGACTCATTGTTGCCATTTTGAGTTTCTATCTTGGCAAGAGAGTCATCACCCGGAAATGGCATTTTTCTTGTTAAAACATGGATATTATTAGAGTTGGACCTCATTTGAAATTTGCCTGAAAAACTTGAGTTAGAAAAGGCTTAAACTTTTGTTTAGGCTCTTTGTTCAAACCAAAATAGACCAGAACAGTTCACTGTCCGAAGCAGGTTTAGTCTCTGCTCCGGTGTCATCTTCACCATCTCCATACAGGAGCAACTTTCACTAGCTTGGGATTAAACCAGGCAAAGGCGACATCAGCACTACGTTTAGGAAAGGAGGCGATTTCATCTGTCAGGGACTCACTTCCATCGCTATTGGTGAGTCTCCCTGCTTGTGTAATGTTCTGCTTTATTGTGTGTAAAATCCTGGTAGACAGTAGACAGACTAGCTAACTGCTAACAAGGCTAACTCATACGCCAGCTGATTTACAACCCCCGTACTTTATATTAAATCTCCAGGATGTGTTCGTTGTTCCGTGGATGCTTGTAAACGGCTCTAGAATCAGTTTTTTCTTCTTTTATTTTCTGTGTGTGTGCTGTGTGTCCCACACAGCTACAGGATATGACAGTGTTGTGATGCTGCCGTGGGCCATGAACTCAGCCGGGTCCTGATCAATGACTGATTGGGGTGGTGATACTTGCATTGTTACAGTACCAGTCTCCCGACTAGAACACCAACGCAGTGGTTTAATCCGATATGGTGACCATGGTGAAAGATTAAATAATTCATGTGTTCTGAACCTGCATAAGTTATCCAGTAGGATTTTCTAAAGACCAGTCACTTTTACTGTCCTGTTATCACCATTTTCAACTGTTAACATGCATTAACGTTTCGATTTTTATTACCGAACAAATCCCAGGACTCAAACATTATGTTCCAAACATTTTCACATCATATCATGACCGCATATGCATTAAAAGTCGAGTCTGGCATGTAATACACACATCTTCTCATAGTTCAACAATGCTTTTCCTGTTTTCTTGCCCCCCGAGTTGCGCGCACATCTTATAGTGCATTTCAGTTGTCTCAGAACTCGATTTTCTGAGATAATGTTCCGAGAAAGTGACTCCATGAACTCGTTTTTCTGAGATACGGATGCTTGTATTGACAGACATCGCTCACGTCCTCTGTAAATTACGAAGCATCAGTGTTCAAAACTCACACTGCTTTGCACACTTGCCCCCTAAACCTAATAACTGGTTGGGCCATCCTCAGCAGCAACAACTGCAATCAAGCATTTGTTAGAACTGGCAATGAGTCTTCTACAGCGCTGTGGAGGAATTTTGTTCCACTCATCTTTGCAGAATTGTTGTAATTCAGCCACATTGGAGGGTTTTTCAGCATGAACCGCCTTTTTAAGGTCATGCCACAGCATCTTCATTGGATTCAGGTCAGGACTTTGACTAGGCCACTCTAAAGTCTTCATTTTATTTTTTCTTAAGCCATTCAGAGGTGGACTTGCTGGTGTGTTTTGGATCATTGTCCTGGTGCAGAACCCAAGTGCGCTTCAGCTTGAGGTCACCAACAAATGGCCGGACATTCTCCTTCAGGATTTTTTGGTAGACAGCAGAATTCATGGTTCCATTTACCACAGCAAGTCTTCCACATCCTGAAGCAGCAAAACAGCTCCAGTAACCTCTTGGATGAGTCGTCGCTGTGCTCTTGGGGTAATTTTGGTTCGGCCGGCCACTCCTGGGAAGGTTCACCACTGTTCCATGTTTTCACCATTTGTGCATAATGGCTCTCACTGTGGTTCTCTGGAGTCCCAAAGCTTTAGAAATGGCTTTGTAACCTTTTCCAGGCTGATGGATCTCAATTACTTTGTTTCTTATTTTTTTCTGAATTTCTTTGGGTTGCAGCATAATGGTTAGCTTTTGAGGATCTTTTGGTCTACTTAAATTCATCAGGCAGGTCCTATTTAAGTGATTTCTTGATTGAGAACAGGTGTGGCAGTAATCCAACCTTGGTGTGGCTGGAAAAATTGAACTCAGCTTTCCAAAGGTGTGATAAACCACAGTTTATTTATGTTTTAACAAGGGGGGCAATCACACTTTCACACAGGGCAATGGAGGTTTGGATTTTTTTCCCCCTTACTAATAAAAATCTTCATTTAAAAACTGCATTTTCTGTTTACTTGTGTTGTCTTTGTCTCACATTTAAATTTGTTTGATGATCTTAAACATACAAGTGTGACAAGCATGGAAAAAAAGGAGAAAATCAGGAAGGGGGAAAACCCTTTTTTACACAACTGTATTTTCTAGAAGAAGTGAAGCTGTATGATGCTGCTCTCTGTACGCCCCAGCCCCTCTTACTGTACTTGACTTTTGAGTTGACTAAATGGACACCACACCACACCACTATATTTTGTTTGATTTATCTATTTTAGGATGAACTGTCCCTTTCTAGTGAGAGAAAATAACTTGTCAATACTGTAGGAGTGGCCACAGAGCCACAGTTTAGCTTGAGGCAGATAAAATGTAGGTTGAAAAAGTATGCCCCTATGAAAAAATGGAATTCCCCCTCTCCTCTAATTTGTTTCTGCAGCCGTCCGGTATCAATACTTTGCAAAATGGCTGCATGTAAGCACAGTATCCATAGAGGGATGTGATAAATTATGTCATTGCTTTTTTTAAAGAGGCATTCCTGCATCCTCCTCCTTCCTTTACTTTCCATCACTCTACTTTACTCTCACCCCCGAAGAGATGGAGCAGTAGAACTGGAAGCTAATTTGAAGCCAATCAATATTGGTCTGTGTCTCTTCCTGTGTGTCAACCCAGTCCGGTGCCCTTGTCTAACTGCAGGCAGAGAAGGGAAGCATCCGTTTGAGGACTATCGCTTGACTGTAAATCTATGGCAGCCACTAAACACCACTCCTCCAAACACAATGCTGAGTGCAAAGGCTATCTGACTGAATCCAAATGAGATTGATTTAGATGCCAAATCCAGTTGTTAAACGTGTGCACTGACAAATAGCCCTGTCACTAACTTGATGAACTGCAGAAATGGCATTGCAACTGCTGTTTCAAGGTTTTGTATTTTTGGAATAAAGTAAAAGGATTAAGGATGCTGTATCGAACAGAGGCAAGAAAGAGATGCTCTCGAGCATACAAACAGGTTGACCCGCACACGTGCAGTATGTCCTTTGCCTTTCTTACACACAACAACACTGTTCAGTCACTGAGTCTTCACAAGTTAAGACCACTCCTCTCCCTCTCCCCTTCCTTCCTTGTAACAGCCAATGAGGTTAGTGTCTATTCATGAGCTGGAGTGGGAACAGGCATGTGTAGGCAGCCTGCCACAGGAGGAGGTGTGTCTCCATGAGCCAAGAGTGTGTGTACGAACGGGATTGAGCTCACACTGAGAGAGGAGGTGGTGGAGTAAAGAGTGTCTGTAGGCATGCAAGTGAGAGTGAGAGAAAGGAGGGACAGGCACGGGGGAAAGGGAAGCCAGGTGCACTTTACTTAGCTGATGCTCTTAGCGTAAACACACAACCTCCATTGAAATATAGTATACTGAGACACGTGTGTGTGTGTGTGCGTGTGTGTGCCTTGCTCAGAGAAACAGAGGGGGATCTCTGAAGATACACGAATGAGAGAGAGGAGTGGGGGAGCCAAGGAAGAGGAGCCCGAGTGTGTACCGCCCTGGGGGGAGCTCGCACACATCGCAAACAGCGCACACACTCCAGCGGGCACTCAGCACCGTTTCCCTGACAACTAGAATGGGCTGCAATTTGTGCACCTTGCAAAAACGAGAGGAACACTACAAACTGCTCTACGAGATTGCACAGGTGAGTGAGACTTAAAGGAAGTCGCGATGACAGTGTGTGCAATGATGTAAATAATGGCAAGGATAATTTGGAGTTTGAAAAGCACTGGATTTCACTCCAATTAGCAAGGAAAGCAAAGATAACCTGAGTGAATGGATGAAAGTCAGAAAAATGTTGGAAAGAGAAGACAGGCAGCAGGTTTCAGTGGCAAAAACCTGGAGGAAAATAAAAGGGACACAAGAGAAATGTACAAAAATGAGTTTCTTTCAAGCAGCCAGGCAGAGAGCTTGTGTGTGTGTGTGTGTGTGTGTGTGTTTCTTTCTCCATCAAAGTGAGTAGTGCTAGTTATTTCTCCTTAGTGGCAGAAGATGTGAGAACAAGTTCAGCTCCTCTGCCTGCGCTGGCTTCAGGGGAATTCATCACATCTTCTCTGCCTGTGACTGTCTCGAAGCAATTCAGTTCAAAGGACAAACCAGCAAATGTGTTCTGCTGTTTTTCTCTGTGCTGTTTGTCAAAAGTGGACTTCTTGACCCGAAATCTGAGGTGTTCTCTGCTGCTGAGCGGATGTAAAGACTACCACTGAGCAACCGAAAATGAAATGCTGTTGTATCAAAAGTTCATTTTTTCCCATTCATTTGATGAATAAGTTGACTTTTGTTCAACTTTCTGAATATGTTGATATAATATATAAACAGAACTTAACAACATGGTCATTTTCAATGCAAGTCGACATCAGCATTCTTGCAAACTGCCTCAAAATGACAGTTATTTAGAAATTATAGTTAAATACAGACTGAGCAACTTGTCATATTGGACTTGGCTGGAAAGTGCTGATTAGATGGTGTCAGCCAGTGTGAATCTTTGTTAAAAAACAATCAAAACCTAGCGCTTTTGTCCACACCTGCTCCGCAAACCAGAGACAGGTTTCAAACTTTAAATCCAAATGTGAACTGGCAACGTGCTGTTACATGGTTTTATGACAGCATTATGTTCATGTGTGAAGCTGATTGTGTGGAAACACGTGCACAGGGTTTTCTCTGTAACAGAGTACAGTACGTGCAAGTGTCGGGCCAGGATTCATTCATCATTTAGTATCTTACGCTGTTACAGACACCAGGGAAACTGAATACAGCATAATGAGACTGCTGGTTAGTTTGGTAATGTATATGCTGCAATCATGCTGTCATTCACCGTATTCAATAACAATGTCTAGACATTTTAAACATAATGTTGATGGAGATTAATTGACACTCATTTTAAGTTAGATAAGACAGCTAGCTTTTTATTGGCACTTAAAGAAATAAGGTAACCTTCCACCACTATAAGACGCTGCTTTTATGAACCGTATTGAGTGCTGTTATCTCAATATCATTTTGCCCTAACACTAAATGCCCCCATGCATGAATGAGATGATGGATGTTTGCGTTGTATGCCTGGGTGGAGAAAAAGAAAAATGATCCATTTCTATTAAAGGAAACTCTAGGAGGTCATAGCTTCTCATGTAATGTTGAAGGCAATGAAATGTAATTGCCACAACAAAGACACCTTATGTAACCCAGTGAGAAATTTAACACTGATTAGCTTTTTAAGGATGAATAGAGTGAAGGAAAACACATTGTAGGCATGCTTAATGATATTGAAAAAAGTGACTTTTGTAGCCAATGAAATGCTTTAGTGAATTTTGAACTGCATGATTCAGAAGAACAACATCCACATGAAGATGGAACTGATTTTGGTTTTTAAGTTTTCTGTAAAGACAGAATAGTTTCAAGTAATATGCCTACACAAAACCACTGTAAACACTAAATGACAGTCCTGTAAGTCACACAGAAATGCCCCCAAAACAAAATAAGACATGAACCTAATCTTGGGTGAGGATGATGGTGGAGAATGGAGCTTAAATAGGAGACACTTGTGTGGATTCAGCTGTATTAGATTTAGCTTTAAAAGCCACATCATGTTCAATGCAACACCGTAATGTGACATTGTTGCAACTCTTGGTGGGGTTTGCACCCATGCAGGTAAGAGGTAGGGCGATGACATCGTCAGTTTAGCAAGGATGCCTACAGGTTGTAAAGATGGAAACAAAACCATGGCTGTGTACATTTATGTACCCCAGGAATTTAAACTCCAAAAAACACTGGTTCAATGTGTAGGAAATGTCCAACAAATAGAAAAAAAAACAAGCAGATACACCTAAATTCATCTCTGTGTGGACATGCCTTGAGCTTTTTAAGAGGAACCTTTCCATCCAGCTTTTCCTTAACAGGAAACAGGCATATGCAAGCAAATCCCTCCCAGCTCATTATCGGAAATCAACACTTTTCAATTCTGATGTGCATCTTAAACATGTCGCCAGTGGTATCTTACCTGAACTTGTCGTGACCGTTGCAGCATTTAAGTCATGCTCTCAGGATAACTGCATAAGGAGACTTTTTGTATAAGCAAACACCTTATAAGGAAGTTTTCTGGCACTTTTGAAGATTTGACAGGTAAGGGGAAAAGCTGTTTTGGCCACTGTCCCCACAACATTCTTTTGCATCATAACACAGCAGATGCAAAGATTGGCACAATTTAATGTTTGCATAAAACGATGTGTGCCAGGTTACCCTTCAATTTCATGTGACCACATAAATTTGACACTTATTTTTGCACAGATGCCAAATTTTCTTGAGATGCCACTCTATTTCTTCTCTAGCATGAAAGTACACACAAATATAACAGGCTCTTATAACAGCTGCAGCTATGGTATGCGTCTGTTCCTCTGGATGTCAGGGCTGAGACATTTCATTGGAATCCTGTGCAAGATTTTTAGACTTCTAAGAAAAAGTGTCATCCCTGGTGGATGCCCAAGTTCACATCTCACATCAGCCAAGGAGAGTAGAAAAAAAACTGGTTTCATATTGTACCTAAAACAGAGCTGCAACAAAGAGAGCCTCTGGCAGTTTTTTCATGGCATGAAATAGTAGCAGATGCAGCATAAAACATTGCGTTTGCATGGTGATTGGTTGGAACTAACACAGAAATGACCATCATGGTTTTATTTCCGCATCACACTGTAGGAATCTTGGCAACACAGCAGATGTCCAAGAATATTGTCTGTTTGTGTGTGTGTACGGAAGTGAGAACAACCGCTTACTGTTAAACGTTGTGTGTGTGTTTGTGTGTGTGTGACAGTCGGTGGACACCTACGGTTCTCATTACCAGTGTGAAAGAAAGTGGAGGAGGAGAGAAAGAAAGGGGTTCACAAGGCTGTAAGTGTGTCAGTGTGACTTTGTCCTGAAATTCGAGGCTGAGGGGATTCTGCAAATCCAGGGAGACTCCTCGGCAATCCCTCTGTCTCTCTCTGCTTTTATCATACCAGACTCATTTCTTCGCTTTGCTTTTTCATACTTTCTCCTTCTCTGTAACCTTCATTAGTTCCGCTCTCCGTCTGCCTTCCTCCCTCTCAGCAATCTGTTTCAGCCGCTCATTTCACTTTGGCACACACGCAAAATTTAATGTGTTTGCCCTGTTTTACTTCCAACAGCACCACACAATAGGACACTCCATGCTCATTATACCAGCAAAGAAACCAAAGAATGATGATAATGTAGCTAAAGCCTGGCTGGAACAGGTGCTTAGTGTGACAGGTCTGCTGATGTACTGTATTAGCACTTGCCTCGATGCTCCGGTGCTCTGTGTCTCTTGCCTCTTGGTGTCACATTCACTGGCCCATAGCAATATGGTTTCATCTTGAAAATGAGACCCTTGCCAGTGGGATGTTGGTGTGCTGTTGTTGGAAGTGTGGGGGACAAGTTTCAGTGTGAAGTGAGAAGTTATCCATGGCCACCAGAGTAGCAGACAGCAGTTAGGTTAGAAAATGCACCTTTTTTTGGGCAGTTATAGATTTTTGATTGTTGCGAGAGATAGTTGAAATCATTTCTTACCTGATTCTAACTTGTCAGAATGGTTTACATGTGTTTTTGGTGGAAGATAATAGCCTCCTCTTCAATATGTTTGGAACAGATGTCTCCTATTAAAAACAGAACAGAGCTTTTCAGAGACCAATTTGAGTTTTCTGCCTGCAGGCCTGCCCCGCATCCCCTACAACTGGCTATCTCTGTTCACAGCTGCACTATTTTGACAGGACCGCTTGCTGCTGGACCCCGGTTACCCAGCGGCCACTGAGAGATTTATGACTCTCGTCAGTGCATTTACATTCAATGTACACGAGTGTGTGTCTCTGCACTCCGTGGGGCTCCATTCAGGCTGTAGCAAATGCCACTCTGTGTATTTTGCTTGTGGCTGCATTAAATTGTCCCACAGCCTCTGGCCTTTAGTCTCCCACAGGACTCATGTCTCGGGCTTTTGGTCCTACTAAAATCAGCCCCATTGCATTAAACCGTGAGTGCAATGAACGCCCACTTTAATAAGTTGTGAAATAAGCACAAAACCAATACTTTTAAACTTTTGATGAGGTAATAGTGTGTCCAGTATGGACTGTGTTGCTTTTTTTTTTTTTTTTTAAAAAGTTGCAACAGAAGACTGAAATTACTTAAAGGGTGTAATTTTTGGCCCCCATGGGCACTAAACCTGGAACATCCCACAGGCTGCACGACTCTCACAAAATAAAAAAGTCTCTGTCCATGTTTTGCAATCATATGCAGACCATATTGACCAGCTGATTTAAAGTCATCGAGCCATAAAGCAAAGTGTTGCCAGTCACATGAGACGGAGAGACGGATCCGCTCCTGCAAAGTTACAATGTCTGGTTTTTGAGGATGGCAGCCCTCTGGAAGCACTGACATGTGTCAAGACCCCAGAAATCATCTATTATTACTTACATTAATAATAATATTATAATGTAATACTGTATGTTAGAATTTTGTCTAACATCAGGGTCAAAAGTTATCCCTTTAAAATGAAATGGTGCTACGCAACAATTAGATTTTTTAAATCACAATCAGTCAGACTGTTACGAGCAAAATTCTGAAAAAGGAATTCAAAATGAGTGCATTTCCCAGTTTTAAAAGCACATTGCTTATTAACTGCAGTGTCCTATCGTAGCTGATCAAAAATATATTACATCTAAACTTAAACAAAAAGAGAAATCAAAATTTCAGGATTTTTATTTGTTAAAAAGGCAAGAAGTCAGCAGTATGAATTTTAAAGCTCTCTGATTTTGGCTTCCTTCTAAACACAGAGGGATCAATATTTGATTGATACCACCAGCTGGAACAGACAAAAACCAGGATTAGAATTTCAGCAGGAAACTGAAGATAAAGATCTCAAACCTGTGCAAATATTCAGTTAATCTTCATTCAACACTTTCTCTCACAACTCATGTTATGATGTATAAATAGTAGAAGAATGTGACTTCAGTAGCAAGGAAATACCATTTTTATTCAATAAAAAAACTATTTTAAACTAGAAAAGCACTCAGAAAGCGCAGACATCCACCAAGCAGCTCGACTTCCTTATTTTTGTGTGTTTTGGATCATAGTACCTGGAATTTTCTCTTGATCCAGATCAACTTTCCAAACATACTAATTTATTGATCCTTTCTTTAAATTTTTACCAAACACTCGGGACATTTGTATGGATTTGAATGGAAAAATTTCAAAAATTTGGTCTATCAGGTTGATGCTCATGTAAGACTGTTTAGGCGTTGGTAAGGAGGTTTGATGTTCACCATGGAGTGTCAGTCAGAACACACAGGACTCGCTTGTACAGTTAACTGTCTTTACTGGTCACTCTTTAATGCAACAAACAACAGGCTTACAGGTGAGGAATTCCACGGCTAGTTAAGGTGAATGCCTGGATGGAAGTGAGTTTGGTCTATAAACACAGAAATACAAAGTCATGAGGAACAGTCGTTTGGCAAATAAACACATTCAAGGTATTACGTAATAAATCCCTTACAGTTATGTGTTCAAGGCTAACAGTCACAGTAACTAGCATGGAACATGTCAGCTAGCTTAATAGCATAAAAATGTGAATGGAGGAACACCTCTGAATAAGCAAATCAGCTAAATAACATTAAAGGCTAAATAAACATCCTGTTCAGGCAGAAATACAACGAGTTACAGTTCTTCACAGACGCACACAGTTCACCTTATTCAACTGGCTAGAAGTCTGTCCAACAGTATTCTCTCCTCGCGCTCACTGCTGCTTATAAGTTTAATTTCTGCGTCCTGACATCATGTGCTCAGTAGCGCAGCTGCACACTTCTGCCACAAGGGGGCACCCACTCCTCATTAACAGCCTTTCCAACATGGCCGATCTCACAATGATAAAGAATCCTTAAAAAAATTCCTGGATCCAGGATTCTTCCTTGTGTGGACAAAGTGGAGCTTTGGCAGAGCCAGACGGGGTACATGTACATACTGTATGTGTGTAGGAATATATATGTCTCTGGGGAAATGGACCATGACATTGCGAATGCTTTTAATGGCTGGGATGTGGGATGATGTCCATTCCATGCCAAATGTCTGTTTGTGTGCAGAGACTGAAAAGAATTTCGTAAATGCGTTTTATAAAATAACAGTTGGTGTTGATTAATCAACATGTTAACATGATAATAATGTGTTAACCTGCCCATCCCTGCAATAAACCCTTTAGAATAACCACAAGGTTGAGGATGTTCAGAAACATTGTTTGCACAACTCATATATAAGCAGCAAAAAGTGGATATTTTTTTGACCTATTATGTCAGGCTGTTTTTGTTTTTATGTTCTTCGTTTACGTGAGGCAGATTTTGTGGTACTGAAAGTGACTATTGTTGCATGGAGGAAGGGAAAAAGAAGGATACCTGCTTGATAGATGTAAGGAAGATGGGTCAGAAGGCCACATTTTTATGGGAATAGGGTGAAGTCTGTATTTCCAGTCCAGAGTAATCCCACTTTTCTGATAATATATATTGTTTTGTCCTTGCATACTCTACTTATGGGTGTGTTTTGTTGCGAACTAGGAACTAGGGCAATCTCTGGTGTGAGCATTTCCTCTAGAGACAGATGCTGCGCCTCATGACCAGCCTGTTAGACAGCATAAAGGGGGCTAGACGGACAGCCCTTCACCCCGCCACCACCTATGGTGTCCAGTGAGTGCCACGCAGAGCAGGGGAGGCTGTGGTCAGACCCACACAGCCGTCACCGCCATATGGCGAAATCAGACCTGAACCGTGACTTAATTTGTAGAGGGATGTGAAATACACCCATGCTAGCTCTCACATCGGCCAGAGATGTGGAATCTCTTTTCCTTTTTGGGACTAAAGGCAAAATGTGTAACACAGAAAATGGAGCAAGAACAAGCTCTTGGATCTCACCTCCGTTCAGTGTGTTAAAATGCGGCCTTGTCTATCAGTGAAGTGCATCACCCACTCTTTTGTTTCTGTTTCAGTCTCTCCGATGGGATTTGGAGCTTTGCAGAAAGTATTGAATGAAATGACCTTTCCATTTTTCCTGCATTTTTCAGCCCCACAAGTTGTCTGTCCATCTGTGTGGGTCAGTGAGTTTGACCTTTTCACCTGTGAGCATAATTCTCTCTGACAAGCCTCTCATACACATATACAAGCACATACACTTGCAGCACACAATTTTGACAAGCATTTTTGCATTGCATGTCAAAAAAGAGACAAATCATCCTTTTTCAGACAGACGCCGCTGCATAGTAGCAATTATTGCCATCTGATTTGTAGGTTGTGTTAGTATTGTTTTTCTTTATCGTTCCAGAATATGAAAGTTGCAGATTTTCTTTTGATAAACTCCTCAACTGAAAATAAGATAATTCATTTTTGCCCCCAAAATATTAGTCTTGCATTATGCAAATGAGCTGTGCTGCTTGCCATAGATCATTTAGTGTCTTCCATCATGGTTATATTTGCTCACTGGAGCACAGCGTGGTGATAATGCCACATGATTTAGAGGTGCATATGGCCTCGTCACTGGCACCATGGGTTGCACATCTTCTGGTTGCTGGCCAAAAATGGAAACAGGAAATGGGTGAGCATTCATTCTCAGCCTCATTCAGACAAGAACATCCTTGTGTTGTGTACAAAAACAGAAATGTGTGATGTCTTAAAAAAATATATCCATAATTTTGGTGTATGATCTTGATTAAGAGACAGGTTCAGGATAATTGAAAGCTTCTGTATGTCCCATATCAGTGCAAAGCTGTGTTTTTGTGTGTATGTTTGCATTTCTATGAGCAAACATACCCTTTCTCTCTGAGTGTGAGGGGGTTGGTGGGCGTGTGTTGGGAGGGCACAAAGTCAGGGGAAGACAGGTCCGGTGTGGATGGGGGAAGGCAGGGCCAGCAACAATCGTCGTTTCGCTCCACCAGCCAACAATCTCCCCCTGCGTTGGCTCTGATAAGCCCAGGATGAAAAGGTTTTCTCTGGGCAGAGTCACACTTCTCACCCCCTCTTTTTTTTTTTTACACCCTCCAGACAAGGCAAAGGGTGCACGCATGATGCATGTAAACACAACTGCACAGCACAAAGGTAGATATGCATATTTGCACTCACTTTGTCAGCGTTTGCACCACACAGAAACCATCCATTCACCAGTTTTAATCTGGTTTTTCCATTTTTTACAACAATGTTAAAATGCCCTTCAGACTCTAAGCACCTGACAAGAGGACTTATGAGTTGTTATCAACCTCTCCCTGATTACAACTCTCACCAATCAACCAAAGGGGCCTGGACAAGATGATATGAGGCAGGAAACAGAAGAGGAAAAGAGAGAAGTGGGGCGTAGAAGGAAAAGTAAGCAGTTAAACCGATGAATGCTTGAAAAGATGTTAAACACCATCAATAAGTCTCAAACCCCTCCATTCTTCTCTTAACCTCTCCAAAATAACCTCTCACTCTCCTCCTCTTCCCCCTCCCATCACTTATCTGTCACCAGACACTGTTTCAAGCCTGTTCCATTTCACTGCTCCTGTCTGTCTTTTTGACTCATTAATACATTTTGGCATAACCCCTCCCTCAGAGGTGCCACACTTTTTTTTTTTCCCCAGCAAAAACCCTGGAAAGGAAAAATAGCGTTTGATGGCACAGAGATGGTCCTTCATTCATATGTGGCAGAAAAGCAAATCATTTAGTCTAGACTTGATGTATGTGCCAGTCACTATGATACTCTTTGAAATCAAATATGTCAGAATAACCCAATAATGCTCCTTAAGGTCTCATGCATGTTTTGTCAGGTTAGATGAACCATCTGGAGAAGGTATGAATATAGTAAAGGAATTTGATGCTACAAAAATGCTCACATATACATGTAATATGCAAGGGAAAAAATTTCTAGACATTCAGCCATTGCTGGAGGGGGTGCTTGAATACTTGTGAGACATAAAAATCTCTAGTACCCTTCACATTAGCATAAAATGAGTGGTCTCAGTCAGATTTGTTGAGGAGGGTTTTTTTTTTGTTGCGGTTGAGGTAGACTAAATGACAGTTACTCTAAAAAAAGGTAAACCTCCACTTTTATCTTGTCTTTAATCTCTTTGTCTCATCAAAGGAAGGTGCACAATGCAGAAACTCTTTTGGAGTTTACAGATAATCGCCTGTATCATCAACTGTTTTTCTTTGAAAGCCTTGTGTCACAACTTGTCTACCACATATTCTCATGGCAAAATAATTCTCCATGCAATATTTGCCTTGATGTTGCTTAAAAAAATGCAAACAGCCAATCATCGTGCCACTATCAAGTGTGTTTTGAGCATACTGGCTGTATCCTGGGACCAGGTGGTCTAAAGGGAGATTAAGTTACACCAGAGAGCTGGTGTTGAGTTCCCACTTAACCAACTTGGGCTTAGGAGTCATTAGGCCCACTCAGAGCCTGGCAACGAGTCTAGTTACAGATAGAATAACACTAAACCATCTGCATAGTAGGGGGGTGATTACATTTAGCAGGAGGTGTAACCATAAGCCTTATGCTGATATGGGAAATGCCCCCAAGAAGAAGACTGGCTGAGGGTTGTTTTTTGTTGCTGTTTATTGGTGCTTGTGGAAATGTGTGATCTAGTTTTATTAAATGTGTCAAGTTTGGGATATATTAGGCCACCAAATTTAGCATCCAACAGGAACTTCTTTTAAAACGAATAAGCAAAATTTATTTGTACAAATAGTGTGCAAATATCAGCACATTGGCCACTTTGAATGTGCATCATGGATAGTTCAGCAAAGAAATGCAAGAAGACATTGTTGGAGGAGGTGAGGGGAAGAAAGAAAGTGTCTGACTTTTACTGGATGGAGGAAGCTCAGAGAAGATGGAGGATGCAAGACGGATGCAGAATTAGCCTTCATTAGGGGGAGTCATAGAGTGAAAATCTGCCAAAATTGTGTTAAAATGCGGATTGTACAACTTTTTATCCTTAAAACTCTGCATTCTGGATTTGTTTTTCTGGCACAGCTATCCATTGTGTTTATTTCTAGAGCTGTTGTTGCCCAACAACATTTTTGTCCAAAACACTGCATGACATTACAGCTGAGTTTTGCTTTATGTACCATGTCAAACGATAGCAAGTGGATATCAGCAACATAAATGTGACTGTCATTACACCCCAGTGAACAGTCTACAGCCCTGAAGTTATCTACATGTGCAAGACAAGTTGACATCACAGGATTAAGACTGTGTAAAGATAAATACAGATGCAACACGTTAGTGTGTGTGAAATCGGACCCAACAAAACTGTGATATATTGTTTAATCCGCTGTTAAATTTACGTTCAATCCTCTTCTGGCACAGAACTGCGATGCCTGTCTCACTGCAGTGATGTAGAAGTCAGATGAAAACAACATTGCTGGTTAGACTGAGGTCACCTTAAACCCACTGGATATGTATCTGATATAGGATGACAAAAGAAAGTGGCCTGGGTCTGCTTTAAAGAAATCAGGTTTGAAAAATAACAAATGGGTCACAAGTGGGCAAAACAGTCAGGTTTGCCTGCAGCGTGACCATGGCCTTCCCTTTTTTGTTAAATACCCAATTTAGTCTCACGCCACAATGTGTCATAGCTAAGTTGAGCTAGAAATACAGTAAAATTATTGCACTATCTGGGCTATAATCATACTATTACAACTTGTTAAAGTCTACACCAGCCAGGTAATGATTCATTGATACAGTATGAGTCATGTGTTAAAGCAGGGACCATCTAAAGTCTGTTGGAGTGGGCTTTGAAGACATCCTGAGGAGGACAGATCACTTCTACCTGGCCCAGAATTGGCTTTGTGGTGACTGGGGATAAGGAACACACAGACCTACTTTAAATAAGACAATTATGCAGCAAAATCAGTAATATCCTGATGTGTGCATACGTTGTCAGCCATTATCATAGTGCATGCTTCACAGCATTGTTACAGTATTTTCCAGACTATAAGTTGCTCCTGAGTAGAAGTTGCATCAGATAAAAAAAAAGGCATCATGAAGAGTAAAAAGACACACTGTAAATAATTTGCACCAGACTATAAGTCGCAATTATTTATTTAAAACAGGGTGATTTTCGGATTTTTCATATCTCACTTGTTACTGCTAAAAATGACCCAGTCAGTCCAATTCCAAATTTAATGCCTGTAAATGATCATAAACATCATAACGAAGAAGGATAAACGTGATTTTTGAGGATTTGTTCCACCACACGGGCAGTACATCCAGATGTCCTGGCTGCATCTCCTCTCACTGAGATAAGGCTATTTTGGGATTTTTGCCCTTGGAGCAGAATATAGTTATCACTAGCATATAGCGCCCTCTTTTGAGATAAGATGGTAATATTTACTCCTTGGCTCATGTCAGTCAATATAAATTAATACTTAAAAAAATGTTAAAATGTATATATTTTGGTATTTAAGTCGTACTGGGCTATAAGTCGCACAAGCAACCAAACTATGAAAAAAAGTGTGACTTATAGTCCGGAAGGTACGCATAGCATTCTTGCAAATCTGTGGTCTGAATGAACAAGTCAGCGTGCAATACAATCAGTTGCCAAGTCAATAACCATCTTACTTGCTATATAATACTAGGGAAGATTTGGAACAGTTTAGACTCATAATGCTATTTTACACTCATCTTGAATATGGTGTAAAGTCTTGACTGAGCCACGCTGAATGAGGAGTAAATTGCACAACAGCACGTCTGTCATTTAACTAACCAGCCATGCTTTGGGGTGAAGATATTTTCCACTGCAGGGAGAGCTCTTCTCCTGCTCACATCCAGTCAAGTGTGAAGCCATTTGTCTACTCCACCAGAGCAGGCTGAGGAGGCTTTGCGTTATGAGTTGTGTTAATATGTTCGATGCTTCGAGTGGACTTCAACATGAATCACTCAAATAAATAAGGCACAAGTTTAGCCAGAAGAAGGAAAATGCTAAATTCATACTCAAGCCTTCGATAAAAAAAAGATTTAGATTAATGCAAATTTGATTTTCCTGCTTCCCAGGAAAATGTTTTTTAACTTCCAAAGCTTCAATGTTTTTGCTAATTATGCAGCCTGCATCTGGAGCTGCTTTTTATGCCCTCAACCAATTCTGTGCACGTGAATAACTTAAACTCAGTCAAAACTGAGCAGAATGATGGTACCTCTTTTCCTTTTTAATATCTTAAGTTTGACATTTTTGTGTTGGTTATATATTCTTTCATCCCAACTCAGATATATTTTCCTCCATAGATTCTCCCTTAAAACAAAAAGATAAGAAATTGGGTGTAATTTTCTCTTGCTGCTTGCTTTGATGCTTCATGCAATGAAAGTCTATGCTAATTTCCCCAGTTCAGTCACCATGCATTCAGTCTCAGTCACCCTTTTGATTTCCGTTGGTTTATTATCTGATATTCGGATGTGCTGCCACTTTCATGACACTACTGATGTCCGGCTCGTGTGTCTACGCCTACCCTTCAGCACTCTGATTGTTCAGATTTGGAACAATGAATGAAAGAACAGTAGCAACTGAATGGAAAATTGACCAATCAAACAGTCAGCAGTAGATGTTGCACTAAATCTAACAAAAAGTGATTTTAATTTTCATTTCCTTTTACATTTTTAAAATGCAAATTCCCAAATTTCCCCCCAAAAACCTCTTTCAAATTTAATTTTTGTTTCTGAAATGTTTCCTGGCACTTATCAAGGAAACATTGTCAATAAGTACATAAATAATTCCTTGAAATACTTGGGCAGCGGACGTGGAGTCAAGTCCACGGTTGCTGTTACAGTCAAAGCAAAGGGTTTCATCAATTTCATAAGTTACTGACCCATTTATGGTGTAATATCCAAATTACTTTCAGGCACTATGTCACATTCTTTGTTGGCATGATAGTACACTCAGGGAAGGTGGGCTCATTTCCATTAGAATTGATGATAACATTAGCTTGCTGATAAAACAATAAGGCTATCAGTAAGTCACGTTAAAGAACTTTTAGAGCACTCTCTGTTGGATCACAAAAACTAACTCAAAACCCTCTGTTGTTACTTCAAAATTTGAACAAATCACTATAAATGTTTCAGAGAGATTTTCAGCCCCAGTGAGACAGGGGCTTGTGCTAACTTACATTGCTACAAAGGACACATGACATTAGTAAAAATTACAGATATGTCACAGATACTATTAAAAAAAAAAAAAAAAACTATGAAGGAAAAGTACATTTTTTATGCAACCTTTGGTGGTCACTTGCCCCTGGGAATCTCTATTTCCTATGTTTAACTTTCTCCACAAACGTCTGTGGGTCAATGAGCTTTTTTTTTAATGAAAAAGCGGAAACAATAGATACAACACAGATTTTTCTTCTTTTTTTCTGTATCTTTTGCACTGATTATAAATAAATTAAAAGATGATTTTTGTGACTAGTTTAGGTCACTATAGACCTCAAACAAAGAGTCCTAAACATAAGGATCGGTGGCAAGTTTATTCCAAAATACAAGAACAAATTGGCATGCTTAGATTGAGAATGTATGTTGCTTAGTGTTCCCATATAAAGTAAGGGATAACCTCTTTGTGAACTCAGCTGTCTGGAAGAAATATGTGGGTCTAATCGGTGACCCCCGCGAGTCTAATTCAAACTCATTGCCAGTCTGTGTCATGGGTTGGAATACGGGCCACTCCATTGTTAAGCTCAGCTCAGTGGCTGTTGTTTTAATGGCAGATGAGAGATTAATGGCGATATAATGACTGTGGGGAGGACACAGCGTAACAATAGTCTTGCTACAGCACAGGCCAATTACGTTAGTCAGTCAAGGCAACTATCTGCATGAATGCACATACACACAATTAAGTGTGGAAAATGTGCATAAGAGACGTGATAATCCCCAGACACACAAACAAATTTATGTGTATGGAAGTGAAAATGAAAATGTGATTTATTGATTTATAAATGAAGAAGTTTTGCTGTGAACCAGCATTAATGCTCCCCGTGTCATCAGGAAGAAAACAAACTGCACTAATTCTTAACCCCCTCAGCCCCCTGATGCAACAAAAGGAGGCTAATTTATGCATTGGTGACATGTGCAAGGAATAAGAGCATGGCAGCGGGGCTGGGTGCCCACTCTTGGATTGCGGTAATTGTGATTTGGTTGCTAGGATGTTCAGAGTAATGAATGCCTTGTTGATGCAGTTTGTCATAACCCGCGCCATCCGTGGCAGCTTGAAGATGCAGAACCTATTAGTTCAACGCAGACGCGTGATGTATGAGCCCACCAGGCTGAAGCGGTTAGTCATTTCATGAGAGGAAACGCCAGACAACAGTAGATATCAAACAAGATTGTGGATTTAATTAGGCTGTCTTAAGCACATCGCTTGACTTTTACCATTGGGTTTTTACTCTTGAGGAACAAGTTGCATTAAAATCTGCTTCAGCTGTAGTTCACAGCAGGAACTCGTTTTTGTCTGGGAAGTATCAGCACATGCACTGTTGTTGGTATGTTGTGACTCAAGGAAAATACTCATATATCCATAAAGGGAACTACAAGAAAAATCATGTTTTATTGCGGTGCTGCAATGGTGGGAAACACCTGCATTGATGAGGCCTAATTGAAAGGAAGGTTGTCCTGCATATAGAGCTGGCACAAAGAGCAGAAAATAAGCTGCATTCGCTGACAGATGATAACCTTTGATTTCTCCCCCTTACATCAGAAATAACTGCTTGGAATGACAATCACAAATGAACAGTCTCTGATGTCTTTGTGCATGTCTCTACTGCTCGTACTAAGCCAGGGAGGCTAGAGGTGCATGGAGAGCAACATGGAATGTTTTTTACCAGCTGAATCACATTTGCGGATTTGCGGTGAAGATGGAAGGTAAAATGAGGCAATGGTGTAAGAGATAAAAAGACTAAAATGTGAAATGGGATTTGGGAAATAGTCCAGATGGAACTAATGTGTCAACAAATTGGGCTCTTACAAACATTCTTGTCACCATTCCAGACCAGATACTACTGCTAGTATTACTACTACTATTACTAGGGCACTGCTCTGACTCTTTTCGTGCCACAAACAACAAACCATGCTTCCATGGTAACAAGACAGAAAGAAAAGAAACAAGATGGAAAGAGAATCGAAGAGAAGAGATGGAGAGACGGGTAACTGTGATAAAAAAAAAGAGTGAATATCTTATCTTTACTTTTACAGTAAATGTAATGAAAGACATTTTCATGTCTAAAATCTCTAAATAGACTATGGAAGATTAGGGGGCCACTGGGTAAAAAAAATTCTGAGAAAACTGTCAGAACTCTGAGTCTCATCTCAGAATTATGACTTTAAAGAAATAGGGAATTTTTTTTCAGAATTGAAAAAAAGAGAGAGAAAAAATCTCCCCGTTTTAAGTGTCTAAAAAAATGAAAAAAAAAAAAAAAACTGACTTTTTATTCTCAGAATTATATTTTTTTCCTTTGGTGGCTCTAATACTTATTCTGACACATTTCTGTTTTCACATCACGTTTCTGTGCAGTATTTGCTAGAGATGCATCGATCCGATGCCCAGATCGGATATCGGCTCCTACACTGACAAATTAGCTGGATCGGATATTGGATGAATAAAATCAATCCAGTAGTCCAATCCAGTCATTTCTGTTTTTATTAGTATCATAATAAATCTACACTTTGCCATTTGTTAATAGATCAAATTAAGTACATTTATATCTGTGTTAATTCGTTACCTTTCTTTAAACAAGGCTAAAAGTTGATGTCAAGCCTGATGCCTTCACTCACATGTCTAGGTATACAGTTCATTGTCTCAAACTGGATCGGTATCAGGTATCGGTTGATACACTCAGCCCAGGTATAGTATTGGATTGGATGTAAACATGGGCAGCTCGAGTGATTTCTGATATGTTGCGTGTGAAACATTCCGTTCAAAACATTTCCCCTTCTTATTTTAGACAAGTCTGACAAAAGAAGATGGTTTGGATGGTTTTATTATTTATTCCTGAATGTTTTATTTGGGCTCTTTAGGACGAGGCACGGAAGGGCTCCATGTGGTTGATTGCACACGCAATAGCTGATTGCACGAGTGTTACGAACAAACGTGTAATCTGTATGTACATTTGTGTGTTTTCTTCTCCGAGTCCTGTCGCTCTCCGGAGGTCGCTGTTGGTCCCTTTTCTCTGGCTCTTCTTCAGCAAGTCAGCATCTGACGTCCCTCGCTCTGAAGGGTCCTTACCCCCCTACCCCTCGTTATGTCCACTTCCCCTACATGTCAAGAGGGATTGGGACAGCACTTCCTTCGCGGGAATGTGCAAAATTTAGGGGTAGGGCTAAAAAGTAGGGCTAGTGGGTGTATTGGGACCCACGCTATGAGCCACCCTGCCGCATGTCAATCAAAAGGACATGCCCTAATTATGTGTATTTCAAGATTAAATAACATATACTGTAAACAGTTGAGTTATAAAAAAATTCACCCCCCTCCATGAGGGGGGTGAAGGTAAACTTGATCTATTAAACCTAAAATATATTTTTGAACCAGGCTGTAAACATGTTTATTTCTGCTGTGAAGTTGGCCTTTTTAACATGGGAGTCTATGGGGATTTGCAGTGTTTTGCAGCCAGCCCCTAGCGGATGGAGGGAGAACTATTTACTTCTTCCGGATAGCTTCATAGTTGGCCACCGGAGGTTGCCGCTTGGTTTTTGTATATTAAGCACGTTTGTACTTGTTGGTCACTGTTCAAAATGCTTAAAGGAAAGCAGTAGCACTGCACCAGTGACATATCTGAATAATTATAATCAAAATATCTAGTTCCTTTAACCTTGTATATTGAAAGGAAAGAAGCAGAATTTGTAATCCATCGAAAATGAATCTTTTCAAATATGTGCATATCAATGATGTACGGTTTTGACAGTGCTTTATCAGACACAATAGGGCATCCCTGATACTAGCTAGAGATTTATGAGGACATTTTATAAAGGGAAGTTCCAGTGATGGGGCTATTTATTTAAAAATAAATTGTTTTGCATATTTAAAATGCACATTTTGAACTGTAGTGTTCAGGAAAGGTTGCTCCTCTGCAGCTAGCATTGTATTAACAGCAGTAGAGCAGCAAAGTCAGTCTTACTTAAGACACTTCAGCAGTGTGCACTGATGAAATGCTTGAATGCAGGGTAACAAGCTGAAGGACAGCGCACCAAACAGTTTTAGCAGGTATGACTAGGGATGTATACCGAGTACCGGTATCGTTTGGTACCCGGTTCCTAAGCTTAACGATACCAGTGTACCGTTAAGATTCTGGACAAACGATACTCTTATTGATACTTTTTGAACATCTACCTAACCATCGAGTTATCATTACGCAGTCAAATAATCACAGTGATGGAATAAGACAGACACAATTCCCTTATTCTCCCAGCTGTCCTTCACCTACTTTTATGTCCAGGCTTCTTCAACATCATCTGAACAAATATTCTCCACCACTGGATCTTGTAACATCTTGTAATGTCTTTATTATTTACTCTAAATTATGTTATAGTATCAATAAGAGAATCGATAAATACCGGTATCGATAAGGAGTATCGATATTGGTATCGGTATCGATAAAATCATAACGATATACATCCCTAGGTATGACTGAACATGTTTTGAAGTGGCATCTAGTTGCTGTGACACAGCTTCCAGTATGCCATACTTTAGCAAAAAGTCCACGTAGTTTTATCTTCGCATAAAACTGCATTGAGCCTGAACTTGGCTCTGCAAAAACAGATTATTTTTCCATTTGGGTGGAAGCACACTCAAATCAATTGCACAAAGATGCAAAGGGATTGACCTGAACAGACTACTTAACTATCTCGACAGCGGCTATTAACTTCATACTTAATGTGTCACACTGACATTCTCATGCAGAACTAATTGGTTGTTTTTGTTAGAAGTTGGCCAGTTAAAATAAAAAAAAAAGGAACAAAAATATTTAGGACACTTGTAAATTGCACACATGGACATATATGCAGTCACTAGCAAAGATGAGCACAACTAAACAGAACTAAAGTGAATTTTAGCCAGTAAGAAACCTAATGAGAGCACTGACTGAATTCTCCTTGAACCTGTTGTCATGCTAATAATCACACACACAAATATACCTCAAGCAACCAACACAAATCCTCCCCATTCTGGTTTCTTTCCCTGTCTGATTTGCATTTTGGTTAACATTTAATTGCCTCTCATTAAATACCTTGTCACTTTGATTAATTGGTGTGATACAGAAATGTAAAGCAGTAGAGCGTTATGTTGCACATTGAACAGTCGCTGATTGGAAAAGACAATCTAACTTGGTTAAAAATGTAATACAGAAGTGAATATAAAAGATAAATATAAAATCACTTAGTGTATATTCTAATCTCACTCATTATTACACATTGAAATTAACAAACTTTTTTAACAACTCATCTACATTCAAAGTTTTATTCAGTAAGTAGTAAGATTTTTATCTAAGTGTCCTGCACACCATGGTGCCCAGCCCTCATGGGCTTACAAGACATTCACATACCGTACATCACATATCAAAGTACAAGATGGTCAAAAAAAAAAAATACAATACATATAACCAATGTGTGTGGCGATGTTTTAAGAATACAGAAGGCTGGGTTGGGATTCAAACTGCCAATCCTTTGATCACTGGCCGGTTTGCTCTACCACCTGAGCCACTGCCGTTTACCTGCACCTCTTTCATATAGTGTTCTCATTTTTGTGCCATCTTTTATTTTTCTTCTTTTTAAGTCCAGTGTCAGAGTTAGTATGAACGAAGCACACTCTTTTCTCTTAGATTTGTCCATCTTCACTGCTACAATTGTTGTGGGCCAAAGTATGAGATGACGCAGAATTACTGGCTTATTGAAGTGACTTCAGCCTCAGCTCCGAATTTCCAGTCTGAAGCTGGTTAACTTATACAGAGTTACTGGTATCCAGTTTGTAATGTGAAAAAAATGTTGGGTTTCCCAACATGAAAGATCAACACAGGTGAAACACCACCACCTGACTAATCAGTTTTCTTATAGAAAATAAATACAGACATTGGCGCACTGATAATGAGAGAAACTATCTGACAAGTTAAAGGCTGTCTGAATTGTTTGCCTTGATTTGTTTGATAAGGATAACTGGAATTTTATTCCATACTTTACATAAATTTGGCTTTGGGGGATGGGGTCAGGGGGTCAACACACCTCACCCAGAGCTACCATCACAACAATCAATCACCTCACCCAAATTTACACTTCACTGAAGGACATGACAAGTCCACTCTCTCCATCATTATTTGCAACTTTCATAAAAATGCTGTCCCAATGTGGGACAGCAGGTCATTAAACTAGGCCTGAACCAGACAAAAGTAGCGCTGAAAGCGCCCATCATTAGTGCGCAGCTCCTGGAGTAAAAGGGGAAATTCATCAAACTCAGAACACCTCTGAACAATCTGATGAATCCAGACATGGCACAGAGACACCCGGCAAAGTTCTCTGGCCTTGTGGAGTAAATAAAGCCAAACATCTACGCTCCTCCAACTCCGTCTGTGGTGTAGAAAGTCCACACTGCAAACGTCAACGCCTCCGAAACTTAATTTTTTTTTTGTTTTTTTTTTTCTAGAACAAAAAGTGTTTCTTAGCATGATTACCAAATCTGGCTTTAATTCCAAGAGACTGCCTCTCTAAGGTGTTCTTTTCTTGTTGTTTTGTTTGTTTGTTTTTACAATGTGTGGTATAACGTTTTTAACCTGTTGCCAACTAGCCTAAATACAGTAGTTGCAACATACTGCAACCACTGTCTTCATTTGTTCCACTTTTTCCATTTAATTTTCAAATGTTTTTCCAGTTTTTTTCCATCCGTTACTCCATCTCGTCTTTTCTGAGGACTATTGCCATCAAATTAAAGATGAGCTAATACTTCTTCAGAAGATGCCTCAATTTCAATATTTAATGTCTTCTGTTACTTTGTAAGTAAAAGCAGGTTTTCAGATCTTGCAGTCTGTTTGTCTAACCCTTTTAAATGGTATCACATTCGTTTTTTTTAAAATTAGGATTGTTAAAGAAGTTTGATTTCTGTGATTTCTCACAAACAGCACAAGACTCAGCTCATGGGATTCTCTGATCTCTGTTACACCAGGTGAACGGACGCGATTTCGCCAAGGTTGAGCATGATGAAGCTGTGGTGGAGGCCATCAGGCGAGACCCCATTGTCGTGCAAGTTCTCCGGCGAACCCCTACCAGAGCCACCAGTGCTGTTGTGCATAACCCCGGTGGCTCATCGCAAGATGTGTGTGTGGTTGACGTTTGCACACAAACCGACATCACCTTTGAGCACATCATGGCGTTGGCCAAGCTCCGGCCCACCACCCCACCAGTCCCAGACATCTGTCCCTTCCTGCTCTCTGACAGGTGAGGTCAAGCACTAATTTTTATGACTGTTGGTAAGTTTTAGCATTAGACATGTTTAATAAGCGTTAACTGATTCTAAGTAAGTGAGATGGCACAGATAGATTTTCAATAAATGTGATCAACATTGGAAAACATTTCTTTTCTTATGACAAATTTAAAAACATCTCCACTGTTGCACTGCTGTTCTTTTATTTCATAGGGGGTATTAAGCATCTGCATTAGTGTGCAAACCTCAAGTAAAGCTGAGATAGTGTGATATGCACACCCAAACTGGCATCCTATAATTGGTTCAGTGTGCTACATCCATTTTCTTTAATGGGGCCTTTTCCAGGGTGATTAAAAACCAATGGGCTGATAGAAACAGCATCCTGACACTGCATCCACTCTGTGCATATTTAAATTTGCTGGCCACCAAATGAAATTTATTTGCCTCATAAAACTATAAATAAAAAACAATCGCTGGTCAAATGTATTTCACAAAATGTCTGCAAAATCTAGCAGATGCACTCTGCAAAAACTTAAATCTTAGCAAGTATATTTTTCTAATTTCTAGTCAAAATATCTCATCACACTCAAAATAAGACAAAATTACTTAAAGGTACAGTATGTAAGAATTACTAAAATCTAGTGATAAAGATGGGTATTTGAAAGAAAAGATGTTTTCTTTCAAATGAATCATATTTTAAGCACTGTTGTGAATGTACAGTGGCCGTTAGTGGCCAAAATTCTCCCAGACATAAAGACATTTTCATCTGTGCGTGGATCCAGTGGTCCCAGATTTAGCTATGACTGTAATATGTATTTTAATGTATTCAAGGCATTACTGATACCAAAAAGTCCTCTAAATCCCATTTAACAAAGCTGTTTAAAGTTCAGAGGGTTCTCACTTCACACACATTGTTTTGTCCTTTCAGGGACACCGTAGTAAAAATGGCGGAACAAATATGGCGGCCTCAATATGTGCACTGCCCAGCAAGTAGATATAAATGACTCATTCTGAGAAAATAAACCTACAACAGCTATTCTAGTGCAGTGATAACATATCAAAAGAAACAGTTTTGTATTTTATGTCACATTTTTCTGCCATTGACCTTTGATCTTTTACATACTGTACCTTTAAAGAGAAACATTTCAGTGAGACATAAGATCTTGTTTTAAGGCAATGCAAGAAGTCTTATAAAGAAAATTTTGCTTGTTTCATTGGCAAAAGTTTTTGCTTATTACAAGCAAAAAAATCTTGGCCACTCTTAAAATAAGTAAGAACAAATTTGCTTATTTGCTTGTATTTTGCTTGTAATAAGCAAAAAAAATAAATAAAAAAATCAGCCAATGGCATAAGCAAACTTTTCTTGATAAGATTTCTTAAGATGCATTGCCTTAAAACAAGATTGTATATCTTACTGAAATGTTTCTCTTTAAGTAATTGTCTTATTTTGAGTGTGATGAGATCTTTTGACTAGAAATTAGAAAAATATACTTGCTAAGATTTGAGTTTTTGGAGTGAATGAGTACAAGGAAAAAGTAATCAAATATGGCAGAGAATGATCTCATAGAAGAAGTATTAAAACACTTGCAAATGAGGATAACAGTACATAATAAAATTCACCATAACTGATTTTTCCTTTGTAGCTGCCATTCCATCCACACCATGGATCATGAGTTTTATGAATGTCCGGAGTATCTCTCTAACACCCCAGCAGATGTGGAGAGGACAGAAGAATATGAGTATGAGGTACAGTTTTACATCAGAAATGTAAGATGTTGAAATGGGTTTTTGACCATTTTGATCCATCTGTATCTAGGCTGACCAAGTTATAAAGACCTGGGTGTCAATAGAGGACTAGTTGTCCACTTCTGAACATATTATATCAATCTCTAGTTTTTGTTGCTTTGTATTTTCCAAATGCAACTGTTACTACAATGCTCCTCTAGCAGATTTTACAGTATGTACAGTTAAACCCTTACAGCTGGAAACATCAGAAAGAGGAAGCATCTCATGTCTGATCAACCAAAAAGGACATATTACTGTATACCTGCATGCATCACTCATCACTTATTGAACTTCACTATCCATTGCTGCATGGACCATGGCTTTGATAAAAACATCTACTAAATTACTGAATCTAAATAACATGTAAATGATCAACAGTTAATGATCTCGGTCACTCTGTAACCTTTCCTCCTTTAGCAACATTATTTAGAATTTTTCACTCAGACTAAAAACATTAAACCTTGAGCCGGGAAAGCATTGCAGATTAAAGCTTTACTCCAAAGATTTATTAGAAAATTGCATTTACATTCTGCATACTATCTCTACTGTGGCACATTATGTATCCCTTCAGTGAACCTTGAGGCCCCATAAGGTGACAGTGATGGGTGATATTTGCTAGTGTTAGTGAACCTCCATGGTTTAATAGGCACTTCCTGGTTCAGTGAACTGCATTGTGGGTCATTAGGGTCTCTCTGCTGGCAGCTGTGGCATTATACCTTACAGTATTGTCTTTATATGAGCCTCCTGTGTGGATTGGAGGTGGGGTGGTGGAAGGCTTGTGTGTGGTAATAACAGTTGTATCAGAACAAGGTCAGCTGTACAACATTCACATACTTTACCCCCACCTGCCAGACATGCTCTCACCAAATCGGCTGTCTTCACTGCTCTACTGTCAGTCCATCCATGTGTATCTAACTGAAACAACACTAGTTTTCTTCTTGGATGAAATGGAACAGGGCTGCTATTCCCAGGGACTTTACTTCTGACTGACAGGTTTGCTTTCATTTTACACTGATTGCCCACACGAGTACATTGCTCATAATGCTCCTGCAACATCTGCCATCTACCACACTGTACTGACAGGTATTAGCAGAGATTCAAGTGCCACTTCTACACGGGGTATGGATATTTTGACTGCAAGAATAAATAATGTCTTTTTGCTCCCAATTACCACAGCCAAGGTTTAAAATGTGGACACAATTTTATTTAGTCGGAGGACAACCTCCACTGCATTGGTTATTTATATCTACCTCCTGGGCAAAGTAATGTTAAATAATTGCATATTTTAATTAGGGATGCACAATACTGGAATTTTGGCTGATATCTGATATGCTGATATTTTAAAACTCATGTGGCCAAAAACCGATATTGATACCAATATTAAAGCTGAAATAAATAAGCAGTCATTGCAATTAGCAGTTTTGTTATAAGTTTCCGACACTTTGAAAAATAGGGGTGGGAAAAAATATCGATACACTGAAATATTGCGATATTTTCATATGCCGATATCAAATCGATAATTAAAAATGTGGTATCCATCTATATTACTTACAAAATCTTGTAAGATTTCATCGTTCTGTAACAAACTCACAAGATTTTGTTAGTAAATAAATACTGCGTTTTTAAATGTCAATGTATCAGAATATGAAAATATTGCAAAATTTTCGTGAATTCTCCTGAGATTTCTTAACAGAGTGATGGAATATTGCGAGATTTCATTCGTATAATAGATCGATACTGTGTTTTTAAATGTCAATATGATATCATATAAAAGTATCGCAAATTTTTTGTGAATTCTCTCGAGATTTCATAACAGAACTATGAAATATCGTGAGATTTCATTAGCAAAATAGATTGATACTGCGTTTTTAAATGTCAATATGATATCAGCATATGAAAATATCGCAGTATTCCAGTCTATCGATATTTTTTCCCATGCCTAGTTTTTAGAAATGTTAAAGTCTGTAAAAAAGACGTTTTTGAAAAAGAAGGGTTTTTTTTGTTTGTTTTCATTTAGACTTCAGAAACATCGGGCTGATCATTTAAATATCATTTAGTTATCGGTGGGGTGGCCGATGTCCAATATTCAGTTTCAAGGCCGATACCAATATGGTGCCAATTATATCATGCATCCATAATTTTAATGAATGCTTTGTTTGATCAGATGGTCAGATGGTGTGCCAAAATGCTGCAAGCTGTCTATTTCATTAAATTGTAGGGGTGGAGCTGAATCCGGTATTCGGAATTGCACAAATAACGTGATTTTTTACAAATACTTATTTTGAACAAATATTTTGAAAAATATTTATTCGGGAAGAAGAAAAACAACATATCAAAAAGCTGCGTCTCCACTGAATGAAAGGGTCTCATCAGGACTTTTTTTCTTTCATCAGTGGGTATTTTAATCACCTTGTTTCAGTCAAAATGTAAAATTATTCCATGATTAAGTTTAGAAATGCGACGTGACTTCACAGCGTTCAGCTGTCACACGGTGATGAAATGAAGTAGTCATTATATCATGTGTCAGTAATGGGGAGGTTACCTGTTACAGAGTCATGAAAACATGCTCTTTGAGGTCGTTCATACAATCTAAGCCTTTGAAATTAAATGTATGAATTAATATGAGATTATTAAGGGTACTGGTTGCTACATAAGATGCCATGTTACCATGTTTCGATTTGAGCTCAGGGGGTGGGGGTCCCTGACCTTCATTCTAACACCCCCAAATGACAAGTGAGCCCTTGATAGTTTAGCCCTTTGAGGGCTAAACTTCCTAACAGGTGTTATACCTCAAATGCAGGATTTATTAATTTCATAGCCCACTCATCATCAAACAAAAAGAAATACTGGCAAACAAACTCATGCTTAAAAACAAAGAGTCATAAAGCTTTGGTCCAAGTGTTAAAGAAAAAAAAACTCATTGTCACCTTAAACAACTCAACCTTCATGAACTTGCTGCAGTTTGGGTAATGCAAATGTTACATGAATGAAAAATGAACCTGATAGCTGCAGTTTAACTGCTTAAAGATGATAGGATTCAAGTAGTTTACAAAGGCAAAAATGTACTCTTTCTTTTTAATTCCTTCCTGATTTAAGCTGAGAACACTGACCACTGCCAGTTGCAGGTGATGGATGAAGTAATAATGGAAAACAAAAACAGAATATTCTTTTAAAATTGAATCTAAAATAAATTAAAATAATAATAAATAATAATTTAAAAAAAAACTTCTCAGTCATTCAGGATTAATATTGTGATGTCAGAATGGATTGGGCAGAGAATTTATTAACAATCTACCTGTGTGTGTGTTCGTAGAAGAAGAGACCCTGCTGTATGTGTGCAGTGGGGATAATTACATTTGCCACAGAAGATTTATCGGTTGTATTAGCTCATAATTCATATATTTTGACAGTAAACAAAGAGCTAGTCCTGAGGAAACCGGGCCTGAGCTTCAGTTGGAAGCACTGTTTCATGAAATCTGTTTCTATTTCTGTCATAATTGTATTGTGGGAGGACAAATATACATAAAAGGGCAAAAAAAAAAAAAAAAAACCATGATTAAGAAAAACTACAGCAGATTTTTTTTCATTAAACAACAGGAAGCCTGACACCTGAATGATTACCTGAATGATTATGTTTTAGAGACGGTTGCAGCTAATGTTTAAGGGAAGCCATCATCTGTAATGAGGAAACAATGAACCAGTGAACATTACACTTGGCAGTAATTACTTCTGAATGAAACATGGAAGTAATGGTTAACTGCATGCCAGATGTTTAACATGCCCCTAAAAGACAGAATGCCACCTACTGACAGTATGTCTTTTTTCTCTTACTGACATTTGCAATAATATTGTTTGCCAGATGGAATTAAGTTTAATTTCTTAGTCATTTTTGTGCCATACATTATTCTACACAGCATGGAAATTATGATCCAGTCATCGTTAAACCTGAAACCCACTCAGTGTGCACTGACATGATGCAGCATAATCTCACTCAACACGGCTTTTGTTTCACTGTTAGGGTTTGTGCACCAGTGTGCTAAACTGGTAAAGTAAAGAGCAGCATACGGTGTTAGAGTTTCATAAACTTCTTTCACAGCCAGCCTCCCCCCCCCCCCCCCCAGCAATCGCTGCTATCATGCTTTCCCAAGATGGAATAACAAGGGGCTTAATTCTTGACCCACCCCCACTACCCTCACCTCCCTTTTTGCCCCACAGCCAATCCCACACCCCTTCTTTCATATCATCACAGTGATGAAATGAATTTGGAAGAGTGAGGTTAATAAAGATTACCCCTGGAGTTATCTTTATGTGATTACCTTTATACACAGCAGAGATCAAAAGGAACCAGTTGTTAGCAAGATTAAATTGAGAGAAATTTCCTGTAGGAGGGGACTGTAGACATGAAAGACCTGACCTGTGTCAGCGTGGTGGGTTCAGTTTGATACTCGGAGGCTTTTCATTCATTACTGCACAATCATGTTGTTGACCAATTTATTATATTTTCTTACATTTTAACTGGATTAACCAAAGTTAGCTTGTGGAACAAGTGAAATTTCTGCTTATTTTACCTCTGCCATGGAGGTAATGTTTTTTGG